>CM038214.1:144763698-144893965 GCA_021442155.1 Cymbidium sinense
ATTTTATTTACAGTTAGTTTTTTTTTTTATTTAGGTTTTATTTTCTTAATTTAGTTTAGGTTTTTATTGATTTTATTTTAGTTTAGTTTTAATTTTTTTTATTTGTTTATTTTTTAGGTTTAGGATTAGGTTTAGGTTTTAGTTTTATGTTTTTATTTTATTTTATTTTGGTTTAAGTTTTATTTATTAATTTTCTTTTTGGGTTTTTTTAGTTTAGGATTAGGTTTTTAGCTTTTTCAATTTTTTGGTTTAGGGTTTAGGTTTTACGTTTTTATTTTAGGTTTACTTTTAGGTTTTATTTTTTAGTTTCGGTTTGGGATTATTTTAATTTATTTTATTTTATTTAGTTTAGGGTTTAGGTTTAGGTTTTATTTATTTTAGTTTAGTTTATCTTAGTTTAGTTTTAGGTGTATTTTATTTAATTTATTTTATTTTTAGTTTTGGGTTTGAGTTTTATTTTTTATTTATTTTTAGGTTTATTTTTTAGATTTAGGTTTTTATTTAGTTTTAATTTTATTTTATTTTAGATTTATTTTATTTTTATTTTACAGTTAGTTTTTATTTTATTTAGATTTTTATTCTTAAGTTTATTTTATATTTTAGTTTAGTTTAGGTTTTCATTTATTTTATTTTAGTTTCTTGTAATTTTTTTATTTTATTTAATTTTTAGGTTTAGGTTTACATTTTAGTTTAGGTTTTTATTTTATTTTATTTGATGTGGGTTTAGGTTTATTTATTTATTTTATTTTTAGGTATTATTTACTTTAGGTTTAGGTTTTTAGGTTGTTAGGGCTTAGGATTATGAGTTTAAGGTTTAGGGTTTTAAGATTTAGGGTTTTTTTTTTTTGGGAAAGTATTTATTAGTCCTTAGGGGATAAACTCCATAACTAGTTGAGTAAATCCCTATCTAGTAACCAAAAGAAAACAATATCAAAAATTTGATTTAAATAAGCCAATGGATGATTAGGGGCCAATGCTCTTGGATGGGAGAATGCATGACACTCTGGAGCAAACCTACAAGAGGAAGAGAAGCACACTGCAGAATATAGAAAGAAGTTAGAGTAGTTAATATCTGAGACAAAATTGCATAATGAGAATGATAGTAAGAGTTGTGATAGAAGGTCACAC
The DNA here is from genome assembly GCA_021442155.1 of Cymbidium sinense. Classification (NCBI taxonomy): domain Eukaryota; kingdom Viridiplantae; phylum Streptophyta; class Magnoliopsida; order Asparagales; family Orchidaceae; genus Cymbidium; species Cymbidium sinense. Next base: position 144,764,827 of record CM038214.1, read on the forward strand.
TAAGTTGGGATGCAAATATGAGCATCGGACTTTATGAAGGGTTACATCACAATTACCAAACCAAAGGGTAAATCATACGACCATCATTAACAAACTGTTGCATCCATTTGATAAAAGTCTTGATATCCTTACAATATATAATCAAATCTGGTAGATAGAGAATAAGTCGAATGAGAAAGGTTCCCATCCGGAAATAATATAAGACACCATGTCAATGAATGCCCAGCACCAATACAAGAAGTTCATCATATTCAACAATAGGCAACAAGCTCACTATATAGTTTAGGCATTAGGGTTTAGGGTTTATGGTTTAAGGTTAGTTTAGGGTTTAGAGTTTACAATTTTCAATTTTATGTTTAGTTTAGGGTTTAGGGTAAGGGTTAGGGTTTAGGGTTTAGGGTTTAGGATTTAGGGTTTAGGGTTAGTTTAGGGTTTTTAAGATTTAGGGTTTAGGGTTTAGGGTTGTAGGTTTAGGGTTCAAGGTTTAGGGTTAGTTTTAGGTTTTAGAGTTTCGTGTTTAGGGTTTAGGATTTAGGGTTTAGGTTTAGGGTTTTTTTAATAGGTTTACCTGTAGGTTTTGTTTTTTTAGTTTATTTAGTTTATTTTTTATTTATTTTAGTTTATTTTATTTTAAATTTTTTTTTTTATTTTTACTTAATTTATTTAGGATTATTATCTTTAGTTTAGGTTTTAGTTTACTTTAGGTTTAGGTTTATTTTTATTTTATTTTTTTTAGGTTTAGGTTTTATTTTTTATGTTTATAGGTTTACATTTTTATTTTATTTTTTTAGGTTTAGGTATTAGATTTTTATTTTAGGTTTATTTTTAGGTATTTTTTTAGTTTAGGTTTAGGTTTATTTTTAGATTATTTTATTTTATTTAGTTTTGGTATAGCTTTAGGTTTAGATTATTTTAGGTTTAGGTTTAGGTTTTATTTATTTTAGTTTAGTTTATCTCAGTTTAGGTTTAGGCTTATTTCATTTTTATTTTAGGTTTATGATTTTTTTTAGTTTAGAGTGTAGGTTTTATTTTTAGGATTATTTCTTAGGTTTAGGGTTTATTTTATTTTCATTTCAGGTTTAGTTTTTATTTTTTATTTATTTTTATTTTCTTAGTTTAGTTTACGTTTTTATTGATTTTATTTTAGTTTAGTTTTAATTTTATTTTTATTTTTTATTTTTTAGGGTTAGGTTTAGGTTTAGGTGTTAGTTTATGTTTTTATTTTATTTTATTTTGGTTTAGGTTTTATTTATTTATTTTCTTTTTGGGTTTTTTTAGTTTAGGATTAGGTTTTTAGCTTTTTAGGTTTTTTGGTTTAGGGTTTAGGTTTTAGGTTTTTATTTTAGGTTTATTTTTAGGTTTTATTTTTTAGTTTAGGTTTGGGATTATTTTTAGTTTATTTTATTTTATTTAGTTTAGGGTTTAGGTTTAGGTTTTATTTATTTTAGTTTAGTTTATCTTAGTTTAGTTTTAGGTGTATTTTATTTAATTTATTTTATTTTAGTTTTGGGTTTGAGTTTTATTTTTTATTTATTTTTAGGTTTATTTATAGATTTAGGTTTTTATTTAGTTTTTATTTTATTTTATTTTAGATTTATTTTATTTTTATTTTACATTTAGTTTTTATTTTATTTAGGTTTTTATTCTTAAGTTTATTTTTTTTTAGTTTAGTTTAGGTTTTCATTTATTTTATTTTAGTTTCTTGTAATTTTTTTATTTTATTTAATTTTAGTTTAGGTTTACATTTTAGTTTAGGTTTTTATTTTATTTTATTTTATTTGATGTAGGTTTAGGTTTATTTATTTTTTTTATTTTTAAATATTATTCACTTTAGGTTTAGATTTTTAGGTTGTTAGGGCTTAGGATTCTGAGTTTAGGGTTTAGGGTTTTAGGGTTTAGGGTTTTAGGATTTAGTGTTTACGATAAGGTTTTAGGGTTTAGGATTTAATGTTTAGTGTTTTGGCTTTATGGGCGTTATGGTTTAGGTTTTAGGGTTAGCTTAAGGTTTAGGGTTAGTTTAGGGTTTAGGGTTTTTTTTTTTTTTTAGAACCCCATGTAGGGGAATTTTATTGCCATAAAAGAGGGTTACAAGGTCCTTAAAAGGGATAAACTCAGTATTACTCAAAGAGCTACAATCGACTAGAGTAAATCCTATAAGTACAACCAAAAGCAAAAGAAAACAATAAAAGCAATCAAAAGATACAAATTGATTAACATAATAAGCCAATGGAAGATTAGGGCCAATGCTCTATAGATGGGAGAATGCATGACACTCAGCAAACCTACAAGAGGACGAGAGAAGCACACCAAGAATGTAAATAGAAAGAAGTTAGAGCTTAAGGTAATCTGAGACAAAATGATAACTAAAAGCATAATGAGAATGATAGTAAAGAGTTGAAATATAGAAGGCTTATCCACACCAAGTTAGGCAGCAAATATGAGCATCCAGACTTGTGAAGGTTACATCATAAAGCTACTACCAAACCAAAAGGAGTGAAATCATCACGACCATCATAGCCAAGAAACTTGTATTGCATCCATTTGATAAAAGTCGATATCCTTAGTACACGCAATTATAATCAAATCAGGGTAGATAGAATCGAAAGTCTGAAAGGGGTTCCCATCCTGGAAATAAGACCCAATATAAGACACCATGTTAATGAATGCCCAGCACCAATACAAGAAGTTCATCATATTCAGCAATTGGCAGCAAGCTCACTATATGGTTTAGGCATTAGGTTTAGGGTTTATGGTTTAAGGTTAGTTTAGGGTTTAGAGTTTAGGTTTATCAATTTTATATTTAGTTTAGGGTTTAGGGTAAGGGTTAGGGTTTAGGGTTTAGGGTTTAGGATTTAGGGTTTAGGGTTAGTTTAGGGTTTTTAAGATTTAGGGTTTAGGGTTTAGGTTTAGGTTAGGTTTAGGTTAGTTTTAGGTTTATGTTTAGGGTTTATTAGGGTTTAAGATTTAGGGTTTTAATAGGTTTACATGTTTTATTTTAGTTTATTTAGTTTATTTTTATTTATTTTAGTTTTATTTTAATTTTATTTAGGTTTATTTTTTATATTTAATTAATTTATTTTAGGATTATTATCTTTAGTTTAGGTTTTTTTAGTTTAGTTTTTAGGTTTAGGTTTAGGTTTAGGTTTATTTTTATTTTTATTTTATTTTTAGGTTTAGGTTTTATTTTTTATGTTTACGTTTAGGTTTAGGTTTTTATTTTATTTTTTTAGGTTTAGGTTTTAGGTTTATTTTTAAGTTTTATTTTTTTAGTTTAGGTTTAGGTTTATTTTTAGTTTATTTTATTTCATTTAGTTTAGGGTTTAGGTTTAGTTTATTTTAGGTTTATGTTTTATTGATTTTAGTTTGGTTTATTTTATTTTATTTATTTTAGGTTTAGGTTTTTCTTAGATTAAGGTTTAGGTTTTATTTTTTATTTATTTTTATGTTTTATTTTTTTTTTTATTTTATAGGTTTATGTTTTTATTTAGTTTTTTTATTTTATTTTAGGTTTATTTTTGGTTTATTTTATTTCTATTTTATGTTTAGTTTTATTTTATTTAGGTTTTTTCTTAGATTTAATTTATTTTATTTACATTAGGTTTTATTTATTTTATTTTAGTTTAGTTTTTTTTATTTTTATTTTATTTTATTTTTAGTTTAGTTTTAGTTTAGGTTTTCATTTTATTTTATTTAGGTTTAGGTTTTTTTATTTATTTTATATTTAGGTTTTATTTAGTTTAGGTCTAGGTTTTTAGGGTTTAGTGTTTAGGGTTTAGGGTTTAGGATTCAGGGTTTAGGGTTTAGGGTTGTAGATTTTACATTCTGATTAAGGGTTTAGGTTAGGGTTTTAGGATTTATGGTTTTAGTTTAGGGATTTAGGTTTTTAGGGTTTTTTAGGAAATTAAAGAAATTTTTGCCACAAAGAAAAAGTACAAAGTCTTTAGAGGGGTAAATCTCTAGCTAATGCTCAAAGACAATAAATCCTAAAGAGATAAACCCCCTAACTATTTCAATAATAATGGAAAGAAAGTAAAAGAAAAACCAAAAAATCAACAACAGAAAATCCATTTGAACGACAACAAACTTCATTTGGTCCATCTGATACCAGCAAGATCCACCTGCAAGACTCTCCCAACCTAAAAGAAATGCAACATATATTTTGAAAGGATGAGTACATTTAAGCAAGCATTGAAAGTAATAGCAAATAAAGAGTAAAGTAAAGAAAAGGCAGCTCGATTACAATCATCTCAAGGAGCAACATGTAAGCATCAAACTTCAGAAGGGTTACAATTACATATAGCTCTACCAAAAAATAAAGTGAGAAATATCATCATAGCGACATCTTATGTAGCCCATCATCCAAAATTTGTCATCCACCAAGGTTGCAAAATCCTCAGACATAATAAGCCAAACCACTAGAACAATTAAGCCCAATAAGGGATAATCAACCAACCATCAGGGATTGTAGCAATACAGTAGGAGCACCACCAAAGCCACCATGAAAAAGAGTAATAAAATCAAAAGGAGTAACCATCATGATAGGGGTAACAACTCAAACTAGAGACAAACAAGAAAAAAGAAAAACAAGTGCTCATATCCTCCATCAACAAAGCAAAATAAAGAGAGTAAAAAATAGCCCTAAATAAAAGTGTTGACAAACCACCCAAACAAGAAAAGGGGTTAGCTATAGAGAGAGAAAAAACAAAGCAAAGGAAAACGAAATATAGGTCATAGAAAGAACACCAATAGGTTCCCATAACTTGATCACCAAAGGAGCAAGAAAAATTGACCAAAATAGCCACCCTCCAACCAACAAGCCAATACAACCAACCAAACCGCTAGCTAATATATCCTCCTAGTCAACCACCAGTGAAGACCCAAGTTGTAAAGACCAACACAGTCATCAAGCCAAAATCACAAGATAGGGGAATAGGTAGAAGCGGGACACACCACCAAACCAAGGCAAAAGAAAATGATCGGTAAGTAGAATAATAGTGGCTACAAATCCTAATAAGACAGACTATAAGTCAACCAATAGGAACAACAACAATAAAGGCTCCCAGCCAAGACACCAACCCGAGGCCAACTAACAGCCACAAAATAGCCTTCAACTAGCCATTCCAGAATAATACCCAAAGCCCCTGCAGCCATGAGAGGAAGGCCAATATAAGAGGAGGTCAAAAACATAACCAAAAGAAATAAAAAAAAAATCAACAAAACCAACCACAAAGCCCTAGTCAAGATAATAGAAAATAATACCAATAACAATTTCCACCATGCCAAAATCAAGCTAGATATATAAACCACCAACAAGATCAGTCACTAACGAAAATGAAAAAGTAGCCAACCACATAGCCATCCAACCAACCAACCAATGACCAACAAAAACCATCAACCACCACGACAATAGATCCAACTCGTAAGTTAGCAAGCAAGCATAGAAAGAGGAAAAACCCACAAAGAAAAAACTACAATGACCATAGCCACAACCCAAAAGGAGGATATAAAAAAATAGCTAAGGAAAAATTATGGTAAGCACCAGCCAGACAAATAGAAGCCACCAAGCTAAAAAGCCAAAGCAACCTAGGCTTCACTTATAATAATCACCGTACTAAAACCAAGCCAATCAAAAGTAAGAGATCAAAACATAACCCACTCGACAAAGAGAGAAAATAAGTAGATAACCACAACCCAAAGAGGGCTTATCATGGGGCAACCAAAAGTAGAAGATCATCAAAAAAAAGCAAAGAATTTATAATCTGATATAAGATAATCCAGTATTATCTAGATTAACCAAACCTCTTAATACTTTAGGCAAAGTTTGGTTGTCAAATAAAATGAACTCAGTTAAGTTGGCACCATAGTTAGCCAAGTAATCAGCACAAGCATTACCTTCACGAAGGATGCTGGAAATTTTAAAATGAACTTGAGAAAGAATATTTTTAGTATGATTAAGAAGATAAAATAATTTTGCATTTCATTTCTATTAGAATTAAGCATGTCAAAAAGCAAGATAGCATCAACTTCAATCCAGATGTGGTGGAAACATCTATTCAAACAAATTTCAATAACTTTATTAATAGCCATAAGCTCGGCAAAATAATACAATAGGCTTTGAGTGGATAGGCAAAAACAAATGATAGCTTTAGAATCCCTAAGGATACCACCACCATATTTATCAAAAAACAGAACCATCGTATTCACTTTAATCAAATTATCTTTAGGTTTGAGCCAATGAATAATCCTAGCACTTTTATAAGAGTCAAACTCGTGAGAATGATACCCAATCTTTTAGCCACAAATTTCTAACCTCTAAAATGAATATTACTAATAATATTGGCATTAAAAAGAGCATGAATTTTTTCTTTAGTTCTAGCTAGGATCCTTTTATGGTTTATAGGAGTACCATGATATTTAGCATCATTTCTATCCATCCAAATAAACTAGATAAGGGTAATAGCAATTAAAACTTTGATATGACCTTTCACTGTATTTTTGAAACAAACTTCAAGAAGTTGATAAAAAGAAAGAGAACCCTAAAAATAGTTGGTATTAAATAAATCATCAAACCAAAACCATAATTTAGAAGCAATAGCACCATTGACAAAAACTTGATTTACATTTTCAATATCAAAGCAACAATAACACTTTGAAGGTAAGTAAAACCCTTTAGTCGAGAGCAAAGAGTCCATAGGAATAAAGTTATTCGAAATCCTCCAAGCTAAAATGGAATAGGAAATGGAAATGATATTGTTCCAAAGTTTAATAAAAACATTAGAGGGTTTTGTTAATCTCTAATAAAATTTCAAACCTCTTTAGAATAAAGTCACCATTATAAAAAAAAGAATTTGGCAAGGTTTGTTAGAAGAAATGGGGATATTTCTAAAGTTGTCAAAAAGAGAAATAGGGATATAATTCTCAAGTTTGTTTTTATTCCAATTGTTATTAAGCCAAAAATAATTAACTTTGATAGCATAGTAGAGTGGGTAGATAAAAGGGTATAAATAGAGCCATTGGCAATCCAATTGTCTAGCCAAAAGAAGAGAGAACCTGACTGAATACCCCGAGATATTAATGATTTGGCAACCCATTTAATGGAGCAAAGCCTTTTCCAAACTGGAGAGTCACCAATTATATAAGCACAGTTAAGGGGTGTTTACCATGGCAATATTTTTCCATCAAAAAATTAGCCCAAAGGCTATCATTCTTTTTAAAATTCCACCATCTTATAAGAGAAGCGGTGATAGCTTCACCAATAGGCTTGCAACCAAGAGCACCTTCTCCTAAAGGACCACAACATTTATGCCAAGATGTCCAATACATTCTTTTGGTAGAATTATTAGAGCCCTAAAAAAATTGTTAAGCAAATGATCAATTCTGATAAGTGTAACATTAATGGGGATAATACTTTGAATCAAATAAAGAGACATTGAGTTAAGAGTGCTTTTGAGAATAGTGAGCCTATCACCAAAGGAAAGTAAATGGAATTCTCAAAATAAAAATTTTATTTGAAATTTTTTTGAATTAACTCATCAAAGAGATGGGAACATTTTGAGCATTTAAAGAGTGGAGCACCCAAGTACTTAAGTGGTAAGTCTTGATGTTTAAAATTAGTGATATGTATGATTTGATTGATTTTTTTATTGAAGATACTAGAGGAAGGGATAAAAAAATCTTTGTTATCATTTATAGAAAAGCCACATTCTCTACCAAATTTATTTAAAAAGACTTGAGATGCTTGATGTGATAAATAGAAGTATTGCAAAAAATAATAAAATCATATGCAAAACTTAGATGGGAACATGAAGACCATCAAGTGTTTTGTAGTACATATTATGATTGTTTAAGAATAAATCATTGATGCTCCTTGATAAGTACTCAACAAAAAATAATAAATAATCAGAGATAAAGGATCCCCTGTCATAAGCCATGGCAAGAGGGAAAGAAACCCAAGGCTTCCCCATTAAGAAAAACCAAAAACCATGAATTATTAATACATTTTTAATAAGAAAAATAAATTTATCAGAAAAGCCAAATAAATTTAGAATATAGAAAAGGACATCCCAAGAGATTTTAGCAAAGGCTTTGGTAATATCTAATTTGGAAAGAATGTTGCCACCTCTAGTCTTGGCATCAAGATCATGAATTAATTCTTGGGCAAGTAAAATATTGTTAGAAATAGATCTACCTCTAACAAAACTAGTTTGGTTGAGAGAGATAATTCTATTAAGTAAAGGACTAGGTTTGTTGGTAAGAACTTTGCAAATTAGCTTATTGAAGAAGGTGCAAAGACTAATAGGTCTAAAATCACTCCAATAGTCTGGATTATCTTTCTTAGGTATGAAACAATAGAAGTACTAGAAAAATATCTAGGGAAAGGATTACCTTTTAAAAAATCAATCATAGCCTCAATCAAAATTTTTAATGATAAACCAACATTTTTGAAAAAAATTGAGTAGTGAAACCCTCTGGACCAGCAACATAATCTATGTTCATGCTATTTAGAACTTTGAAAATTTCATCTTCATTAGGCACAATGGTAAGAAAATCATTATCTTCATTAGTAATAATAGAAAAGAATCAACTACGATTGATAAATAGCTTCATAAGAGTGATTCTTATTAAACATATTTATAAAGTAATTAATAAAAGAATTCCTTAATATTATTATTCTCCATAATCCAATCTCCATTATCATTTTTATTATTTTGAATATTATTTAAAGCTTTATTTTTATTAACCAAAGAATGGAAATACCAAGTATTTCTGTCACCATCCGCAATATGTTTACTAGTAATTTTTTGGCACTAATAGGTCTCTTCCATATTTTGGAAGTTAGCAAGTTTATCTTTCACCTCAATCAAATCTATAATTTTAGAAGGACCAGATATAATAGAGACTTCAAGATCACAAACCAATTTTTCCATATCTTTAATATTAGAAAAAAGGTTTTTAAAGTAATGCTTGTTCCACTAGACCAAATTTTGTTTAAGTCTTTTAAGTTTAAACCAAAGTGTATTCATCCCCATAATCAAATTATCAGGATGTAAAAGAGCTTTCCAATTATTAGCCACAACATCAAAAAAATCAATATGCTAAATCCACATGTTTTTTTTAAATCTAAAAGGAATGGGGTTTTTTAGTCTATTAGAATTATCTTTAATAGAAACTAGAAGAGGAGCATGATCTGACAAGGTTCTACTTAAATGGTCAATAGAAGTAATAGGCCATTGAGTAATCCAATGAGTATTAAAAAGAATTTGGTCCAACCTTTGCCAAAGTCTAGAGTTTTGCCAAGTATAATTAGAGCTCTTAAAGCCAATATTAATCAAATTACAATCAAGGATCATGTTGGAGAAATCTTCCATTGAATGAATATTAAGAGAGCAACCACCACTTCATTCAAAAGAAAATAAAATGGTGTTAAAATCACCATCAACAAACCAAGGTTTGTTGACAGAGGTATCAAAATTCCATAAATTATTCCAAAGAAAATTTCTACCAGATCTATAACAAGATGCATAAACAAAAGAACCCAAAACACAATAATCACCATAAATATTTGAGCATTGACAACTTGATGAAAGTCATCAAGAATAGAGACCTCAACAAAATTATACCAAAACACCAAATCTTATTACTAATATTAGAGAAAATTTTATTGAAGATCATTCTAGCAACATGGTTAATTTTATTATCTTGAATAGAGGCTCTATAATAATAAAGAGAAACATTATGAATGCAAAAAGGATTTCTATTATGATTATGAATAGAGATGGTACCGATCCCTCTAACAATCCAAATAAGAAAATTAAACATAAGGAAAATAGAAAAGGGGGGGGGGGATAATTAAGAGAGGAGTGAGAGGCCGCGGCAGACCTAGTGTTTTTGGACAATTTGGGAGGGAAATGTTTAACATTTTTTTTCTTTTTAGCACGATAAGTTTGGAAGCCATTTATTTTCCCCAAGATTCATCATCTGAGTAAGATTTAGTAACATTGGTTATAGATTCCAAGTGTTTGGAGGGGAGTTCACCTTCTTCCAAATCCATATTTAGTTGAAAGTAAGATTAACATCATCATCAAGATTAGAAATGAGAGATGGTGATGATTTAGAACCATTTAAAGCACAAGTAGTAAAATCTAGATCAAAAATGTTTTCATGCTCAACATCATTTAAATCCTCTTTAAGAGCTTCATTTTCATCGATCAAAGCTGGTATAGATGCAGGAATAAAATCAAAGTAAATAGAATCATCTTCTAATAACTTGGAGAATTTATTATTCTCTGTATTAGAAATATTCAAATTCAAAGAAGGAATAAGAGGCAAATCATCCTTCCCATTTTGAATATCAGTCGAATCGTTACCAACATTAGAAGCTTAAACATGTTCAATAAGATTAACTTCGATATCCAAGGAGTCAACCTCAATAATAGCCTTCATACCATCCTTAGGATCTGAGGCCAATTTTTAAACATAAGTAGGAATCGACTTATGGGTAGAGACAACATTTTCCTTTGGAGGAATTCATTTTTTAAGTGGGGATGGAGAATAAAATAGTTTGAACTATCATGACCATGCATTTTATAGTGGGAACAAAAAACTGGAATGTTCTCTAATTCAACCTTTTGCAAATACCTATAATTTTTAGAGCCAATCCAAACTTCCTTAGGGTATTTTCTTTGTTATATTTGGACGACATAAAGCAAATTTACGAACAAGAGAAAATTCAAAGGGTTTTATAAACTTTTCAACATCCACATCAGAGCACATTATGGATGGCAAACCCCTAAAAGATGTCAAAATGAGATTAACCAAAATAACAAAAGAGAAATCCTGAGTGCTACCTTAAAATATTTAGTAGAATATGCAACATTAGGGTCTCCAATCCACAAAATGTTTGATGCCCTAGCTGAAACATCCATATCTTTAGGAGGAAATCAATGAATCGAACTCACTGTAGCCATTGTCAATGACAAAACATAATGCAAATAGCCAATTATCGTTCAAGCATTTGAAATTAGTTTAAATCAAAGCCAAAGCCACAAAATCGGTAAATTGGTGATAAGAGGAATTCAAAAATTGCAAGAGAATGAGAGATAACTTAGGGGAGGAGGGTTCTAGTTTAGGGTTTAGGGTTTAGCATTGTAGGTTTAGGGTTTAGGGTTTTTTTCTTCATTTTTATTTTTTTAATTTTTTAAAATTAAGTAAACTCGTAGGTTTAGGTTTATCTAGTTTATTTTATTATTTATTTTTTATTTTTATTTAGGTTTATTTTTATTTTTATTTAGTTTAGTTTATTCATTTTATGTATATTTATTTTAGTTTTTTATTTTTGTTTGGGTTTAGGTTTAGGTTTAAGTTTATTTTTTAGTTTAGTTTCTTTTTATTTTATTTTTTAGGTTTAGGTTTTATTTTTTCTTTTAAGGTTTAGGTTTAGGTTTTTATTTTATTTTTTAGATTTTTATTTGAGGTTTATTTTTAGGTATTCTTTTTAGTTTAGGTTTAGGTTTATCTTTAGTTTATTTTATTTTATGTAGTTTAGGTTTAGGTTTAGTTTATGTTAGGTTTAAATTTATTATTTATTTATTTTAGTTTAGTTTATCTTAGTTTAGGTTTAGGTTTATTTTATTTTTATTTTAAGTTTAAGTTTTTTTAGTTTAACATTTAGGTTTTATTTTTTACTTATTTTTAGGTTTCATTTTTAAGATTATTTTTCAGGTTTAGGTTTTTATTTAGTTTTTATTTTATTTTATTTTAGGTTTATTTTATTTTTAGGGTTAGTTTTATTTTATTTAGGTTTTTTTTATTTTTTTTAGTTTAGTTTAGGTTTTATTTATTTTTTGTTTAATTTTATTTTATTTTATTTTTTTTTAGGTATAGGTTTAGTTTTAATATATGTTTTAATTTTATTTTATTTTTTCATTTAATTTTTGTTTAAGCTTTTTTATTTATTTTATTTTTAGGTTTTTTTGTAGCTTAGTTTTAGGTTTTTATATTTTTAAGGTTTAGGGTTTAGGGATTAGGTTTAGGTTTTAGGTTTTTATTTTAGGTTTATTTTTAGTTTTTATTTTTTTAGTTTAGGTTTAGGTTTATTTTTAGTTTATTTTATTTTATTTAGTTTAGGGTTTAGGTTTAGTTTATTTAAGGTTTATGTTTATTTTATTTTGTTTATTTTATTTTTATTTTAGGTTTACTTTTTATTTTTAGTTTATGGTTTAGGTTTTATATATTTTTTATTTTTAGGTTTAGCACTTTATTTAGTTTTAATTTTGTTTTATTTTATTTTTTCATATTTTTATTTTATTTTTTTTAACATTTAGTTTTATTTTATTTAAATTTTTTATTCTTAGGTTTATTTTATTTTTTAGTTTAGTTAAGGGTTTTATTTAAATTATTTTATTTTTATGATTTTTTTTATTTTCTTTTTAGGTTTAGATTTATGTTTTAGTTTAGTTTTTTATTTTATTTAATTTCTTTTATTTAGGTTTAGGTATTTTTATTTATTTTATTTTAGGTTTTATTTACTTTTTATTTAGTTTTTTAGGATTTTAGACTTTACGATTTAGGGTTTAGGGTTTATGGTTTGGGGTTAAGGGTTTGAGGTTTAGGTTTTTAGGGTTTAGTGTTTAATGATAGGGTTTAGGATTTACACTTTAGTGTTTAGGCTTTAGGGTTTAGGGTTTTTATTATTTAGGATTTAGGGTTTAAGGTTTAGGATTAGCTTAGGGTTTACATTTAGTTTAGGTTTTAGGGTTTAGCTTTTATAATTTATGGTTAGTTTAGGGTTTTAGGCTTTAAGCTTTAGGGTTTAGGGTTTACGGTTACGGTTAGGGTTTAGGGCTTAGGGTTTAAGGTTTATTGTTTATGGTTTAGGGTTTAGGATTTAGGATTTATGATTTAAGGTTTACAATTTAGGCTTTAGGGTTAGGGGTTTAGGGTTAGTTTAGCATTTAGGGTTTAGGGTTTAAGGTTTAGGGTTGTAGGTTTAGGGTTCAAGGTTTAGGCTTAGTTTTATGGTTTAGGCTTTAGGGTTTAGGGTTTAGGATTTAGGGTTTAGGTTTCTTTTAAAAACATTAGGTAAAGGGTATGTTTAGTTTTTTTGTTTAGTTTATTAAGTTTATTTTTTATTTATTTTGGTTTATTAAATTTTTATTTTATTTAGTTTTATTTTTTATTGTTATTTTATTTATTTTATTTATTTTAGGTTTATTTATTTTACTTTAGACTTTTTTATATTAGTTTATTTTTTAGGTTTTGTTTTAGGTTTATGTTTATTTTTGTTTAGTTTTAATTTTATTTTAATTTTTAGGTTTAGGTTTTATTTTTTATATTTAAGTTTAGGTTTAGGTTTAGGTTTTTATTTTATTATTTTAGGTTTTTATTTTAAGTTTATTTTTAGGTTTTATTTATTAGTTCAGGTTTAGGTTTTTAGTTTATTTTATTTTATTTAATTTAGGGTTTATGTTTAGTTAATTTTATTTTATTTTATTTAATTTAGGGTTTAGGCTTTAGGGTTTAGGTTTAGGTTTAGGTTTAGGGTTTAGGTTATTTTATTTTTTTTTTTATTTTTTTAGTTTATTTTATTTTATTTTAATTTAGGTTTTATTTTATTTTTTAGGTTTAGATTTATTTATTATATTTATTATTTTATTATTTATTTTTTTTTATTTTATTATTTATTTTATTTTATTTTATTTTATTTATTTTATTTAGTTTAGGTTTAGTTTATTAGTTTAGAGTTTATTTTATTTTAGGTTTTTAGGTTTTAGTTTGTTTTAGGGTTTTATAGTTTAGGTTTAGGTTTAGGTTTAGGTTAGGTTTTTTAGGTTTTTTTTATTATGGTTAGATTAGGTTTAGGTTTTATTATTTTAGTTTATTTTATTTATTTTAGGTTTATTTTATTTATTTAGGTTTATTTAGGGTTTTATTTTGGTTTATTTATTTTTTTTAGTTTAGGTTTAGTTTATTTTATTTATTTTTATTTAATTTTAGGTTTTTTTTAGGTTTATTTTTTTATTTTTAGTTTATTTAATTTATTTTTAATTATTTTGTTTATTTTATTTTATTTTTTATTTTTTTATTTTATTTTACTTTATTTTTATTTAGTTAATTTTTTATTTATTTTATATTTATTTATTTTAGTTTAGGTTTTATATTTAGTTTATATTTAGGTTTAGTTTAGGTTTATGTTTATTTTTTAGTTTAGTTTTATTTTTTATTTATTTTTATTTAGGTTTATTTTTTTTTTTTAGGTTTAGGTTTAGGTTTTATTTTATTTTTTTTTTTTTTTAGGTTTTTTTAGGTTTTATTTATAGGGTTTATTTTAAGTTTAGGTTTTATGTTTATTTTAAGTTTATTTTTATTTAGTTTAGAGTTTAGGTTTAGTTTATTTTATGTTTAGGTCTAGGTTTTATTTATTTTAGTTTAGTTAATTTTTGCGTAGGTTTAGGTTTGTTTTATTTTATATTTATTTTTAGGTTTATATTTAAGGTTTAGATTTTTTTTTAGGGTTTAGGGATTAGGGTTTAGGGTTTAGGATTTAGGTTTGGGGTTTAATGTTAGGTTAAGTTTAGGGTTTTAGGGTTAGTGTTTAGGGTTAGTTTTGGTTTAGGTTTAGGGTTAGGGTTTATTTATTTATTTATTTATTTTATTTTGTATTTTTTTAGGGTTTAGGATTTAGGGTTAAGGTTTGAGTTTTGGGTTTAGGGTTTTAGTTTTTTTTGGTTTTATTTTCATTTTAGAACAAATTCATAATCAAAATTTCTTCTTTTCAATTTTAGAAATAACAAACAAATTTATTATGATATAGGATGACATAGATTGTGCACATGTCAAATTAAAACCCTAGATAACTAGAACCATCTCAATTTAGAGTTAGGGATTGTTTCTTTTAAGTTCCCATTGAACCAGGTAGTAGGGATTTTTGATCTCTTTTTAGGTTGTAACCTTCATTTATGCCTCCATAACCACCACTATTTAGACCACCACATTTATAGTTTATAGTTTAGTTATATGTACCTTTAGATCTAGAATGTTTTGGTTTATAGGTTATTAGGGTTTAGGTTTAGGTTTTTAGGTTTAGGTTTTAAGGTTTAGATTTATTTTTAATTTATTTAGTTAATTTAAGTTTAGGTTTAGGGTTTAGGTTTATAGGGTTTAGGTTTAGTTTAGTTTAGAGTTTTAGGTTTAGGGTTTAGGTTTAGGGTTTAGGGTTTAGGGTTTAGGGTTTTAGGGTTTGGGTTTAGGGTTTAGGTTTATGGTTTAGAGTTTAGTTTAGGTTAGTTTTAGAGTTTAGGGTTAGTGTTTTTCTTTTATTCTTTTATGATTTTTTTTTTTAATTTACTTAGGTTTATTTAGTTTATGTAATTTATTTTAATTTCTTTAGTTTATTTTATTTTATTTATTTTTTAAATTAGGTTTATTTTCTTTTATTTAGTTTAGTTTATTTATTTTAAGTTTTATTTAATTTATTTTTTTTTTTAGGTTTAGGTTTAGGTTTTTATTTTTTTTTTAGTGTTATTTTTATTTTATTTTTTTTGGTTTAGGTTTATTTTTATTTTAAGTTTAGATTTAGGTTTTTTATTTTATTTTAGTTTAGGTTTAGGTTTTATTTAGTTTATTTTAGCTTTTATTTTTTAGTTTATGTTTAGGTTTATTTTAATTAATTTTATTTTAGTTAGTTTATGATTTATTTTAGTTTTTGGAGATAGGTTTATTTTATTAGGTTTGTTTTGTTATTTTGTTGTTTATGTTTAGGTTTTTTTAGGTTTGTTTTTTTTTATTTATTTATTTTTATTTATTTTATTTTTTAGTTTAGGTTTAGGTTTATTTATTTTATTTTAGGTTTAAGTTTTTTAGTTTATTTTAGTTTTATTTTATTTATGTTTAGGTTTAATTTTTGGTTTATTATTTTTTTTGTTTGTTTTATTTTATTTTATTTAAGGTTTATTTTATTTTTATTTTACGTTTAATTTTTATTTTAATTTATTTTTTTTAGTTTAGTTTAGGTTTTTATTTATTTTAGTTTAGTTTAGTTTTCTTTTCTTTTTAAGGTTAGGTTCAGGTTTAGGTCTTAGTTTATGTTTTTAATTTTTTATTTTATTTTGGTTTAAGATTTTTTATTTATTTTATTTGTAGGTTTTATTTAGTTTTGGTTTAGGTTTTTAGCTTTTTAGGGTTTAGGGTTGGTTTAGGATTTAGGTTTAGTTTAGGTTTAGGGTTTAGGGTTTAGGTTTATGTTTTAGGGTTTAGGTTTATTATTTAATTAATTTAGTTTAGGTTTAGTTTAGGGTTTGGTTTGGGTTTAGGGTAGGGTTAGTTTAGGGTTTAGGGTTTAGGGTTTAAGATTTATTTTTTTTTTATTAAATAGGTTTAGGTTTATTTAGTTTATTTTTATTTATTTTAGTTTATTTTATTTTATTTTATTTTAGGTTACTTTTTATTTTTATTTAGTTCACTTTATTTATTTATTTTTATTAATTTTAGTTTCAATTTTTTATTTTATTTTATTTTTAGGTTTAGGTTTATTTTTTGTTAAGTTTATTTATTTTATTTTTAGGTTTAGATTTTATTTTTTTATTTTTTTAGGTTTGTTTAGGTTTTATTTTATTTTTTTAGGTAGGTTTAGTTTACATTTTAAGTTTATTTTTAGGTTTATTTTTTTTTTAGTTTAGGTATAGGTTTATTTTAGTTTATTTTATTTTAATTATAGTTTAGGTTTAGGTTTATTTAGTTTATTTTAGATTAAGTTTAGGTTTTTTATTTAGTTTTAGTTTATTTTATTTTAGGTTTAGTTTATTTTATTTTGTTTATTTTATTTTTTTTATTAGGTTTAGGTTTTTTTTTAGTTTAGGGTTTAGGTTTTTTTTTAATTTTAATTTTTATTTAGTTTTATTTTTAGGTTTAGGTTATTATTTAGTTTTTTTATATTTTATTATAAGTTTAATTTATTTTTTATTTATGTTTGGTTTTTTATTTTATTTTGGTTATTTATTTAGGTTTATTTTATTATTTATTTAGTTTAGGTTTTATTTATTTTATTTTAGTTTATTTTATTAGTTATTTTATTTTATTTTAGGTTTATTTATAGGTTTTAGTTTAGGTTTATTTTATTTTATTATTTTATTTTTTATTTAGGTTTAGGTTTATTTGTTTATTTTTTTTTTAGATTTTATTTTGATTAGTTTAAGTTTTAGATTTTGGTTTAGGGTTTATGGTTTATGGTTTAGGGTTTAGGGTTTAGTTTAGGGTGTATGGTTTTAGGGATTTATGGTTTATGGTTAGTTTAGGAGTTTAGTGTTTAGTTTTAGTTTAGTTTTAGTTTAGGTTTATAGTTTAGGTTATTATTTTATTTAGTTTGGGTTTAGGTTTAGTTTAGTTTTATAGTTTAGGGTTTAGTTTATTTTAGGTTTAGGGTTTAGGGTTTACACTTTAGGGTTTATGGTTTAGGGTTAGGGTTTAGCGTTTAGGGTTTACGGTTTAGGTTTAGTTTAGGTTTTAGTTTAGGTTTAGGGTTTAGGTTTAGGTTTAGGGTTTTAGGTTTAGGGTTAATTTTATGGTTTTAGACTTTAGGGTTTAGAGTTTAGGATTTATGATTTAGGGTTTAGGTTTAGAGTTTAGAGTTTTTTTTTTTAAATTTATGTAAATTTAGGTTTAGGTTTATTTAGTTTATTTTATTTAGTTTATTTTTTATTTTATTTAGGTTTATTTTTTTATTTTAGGTTTAGTTATTTATTTTAGTTTTATTTATTTAGTTTAGGTTTTTTATTTTAGTTTATTTTTTAGGTTTAGGTTTAGGTTTAGGTTTATTTTTTTAGTTTTATTTTATTTTTTCTTTAGGTTTAGTTTTTTAGGTTTAGGTTTTTAGGTTTATTTTTTATGTTTCTTTTTAGTTTCGATTTATGTTTTTTTTAGTTTATTTTATTTTATTTAGTTTATGGTTTATGTTTTATTTGTTTTAGGTTTAGGTTTAGGTTTAGGTTTTGTTTATTTAAGTTTAATTTATTTTTGTTTAGGTTTATGCTTATTTTATTTTCTTTATTTTAGGTTTAGGTTTTTTAGTTTAGGGTTTAGGTTTTTATTTTTATTTATTTTTAGGTTCATTTTTTGTTTAGGTTTTTTATTTTATTTTTTGGGTTTTATTGCCACCATCCTTCAAGATCTTTGATGGTAGTAGGAACCCATAACACATTATTACACTTTAGAGCCGGTTGTTGCAACCAGGTGGAAGCAAGGACTCCTCTTTCATTTTTTCATTTGTAGTGTGTAGGGTGTATTTGATTAATTTTTAATTGCCCAATGGTTGGTGAAGGCTTTTCTTTAGTTGGACCACCTCTTCATCAAGAGATTTTAGAGCTTGAGGGTGATTAGGACCACATTTTAGAGAAATAAATTCAATAAGTCCTTTGTTGATTACATTCTCAAGTGGCATAACTTTTAGAAATGCACCATGTATGAACAACATGCCATTGAGATTCTTCTCAAGAATATTCATGGACCTAGTTCATGCTTAAGGGCTTTTATCAAAACATTTAAGAAATTAATCAACAAGGTGGCTAGCCTACTAGAGGAAGCCAAAGCAGGTTGCTTTTAAATTAGGACAAAGTCGCGAAGGTGTTTGACAAAAGCCAGGGAGGTTATGTTGTAGGAGGAGGCGAAGGAGTTGGCGATATTATGAGCTGCGGCCTTTGCCACCTCCTATTCCACCACCTCGCCATAATAGCCCCATATTTCCTGTTTAGTAGCGGTATTCATATCTATAGTAGCTACTTTCCTACTCTTGGATGAGAGAATTTTAGTTACCATAGCCTAGAGGGGAGGAAGTGGGAAAGAGTGATGATCCCTATTTACCACTACATGTTGTCATGTCTTAAAGGATTGTATCACTTTTGGACTAGCTTGAGCACAAGTTGAGAGCCATAGTTATCCTTAAGCAATACTTATTAGAACAACCATCTTTCCTTGGGGATACTTATCCTCTTAAGACCAAAAATGGGATATCTCCCTATCCCAAACCTTGAAGAAGATCATTTCTAAGATGAAGAAGCTTTTCTTTCATGTGCCTGGAGTAGGTCAAACCTCCAACACCAAGGAAGGTTTGTTAGTTGCAAAGGATAACTCAGGGAGGGTGATAGCCAGGTAGTGCTCACCATACTTTCCTGGGATAGTCTAGTAGCATAGCCATCGTCAAGTACTCCCTCCACCGTTGCAACTACCACCTATTCTTCTAGCTCCTCTTCTACCGGTAGAAGCATTGTATCTACGGATAAGAGCATTAAATCCCTTACTATGCTTACTTTAGTTGATTTCTATCATGTACTTCCACCCAAAAGAAACTAATGAAGAAAGCTAATTCTACTTATATATTGTCTACAACTGATGCTCTTGATTTTATTCCTATTGAAAGCTATCCGGGTCTAAATAAAAATAATAGCTTTAGCAATTTTGATCCTTTCCTTTTGGATTTCGAGTCATATTATCCTTCTCTAAATCAATCAGGTTCACCTCTTCAGATTAACTTGGAGTCAACTGACTCTGAGGATTCCATAGGAGAAGTTGTAGGTATGCTAGATGAGAAGGTAGAACTTTTTACAAGCTCATCATTCCAAGAAGTCACTAAAGTCAAACTATGCAGTGGCAAAGTTCTACATCCTGGCGTAGCACCTCAAGATAAGGGTAAGCAATTCATTGGTTCCAATGAGCAGATTACCCCTCCATAGGATGCTCCACCCATGGATATGCTTGTGGAGGATCATGCTAAGTTGATTATAATGTCCTTGCTCACCTTAGAAAGTTTCCTATGTTAAGCATATATGATGCCCTTATCTTATCCAAAGATGAGGAATCTCTAATCAAGGCCTTACTTGGTCTAGAGATATGCTTAGCTTTGACCTAAAGAGGAGGCATGCCACTTGAAGGACATCTTAGAGTTACATTCATGAAGACACAGGGATGAGCACAATCTTTACATTATAGTGGATGTTGGTGAATATAGGCTATCCAGTTTTGGTTAACCTAGGTGTATTAGTCAACATTATGAGCCAAGAACCCTTGCCTACTTGAGGATGCATCTCTACACTCCAAAAGAAAGGTGATGTTGAGAGGATTTAATGAACAAGGTGAGGGCCTTGTGGTGTTTATTTTTTTTGGATGGGGTCACCCTTGCATCATGGGGACTGCGATTGAGTACATTGAGATATGATATACTATCTCAAAGATAGAGGCATCACCTACAATGGATCATGTAATAAGGACTCTAGCATGATGGGTCTTGAATGTACTAAAGATTTTCTTTACATGAATGAATAAAGTAAAGTTAATATTAAACTAGGTTCTTAAGTTTCCTATGGATGCAAATCACTATAGTTAATTACATCTTAGGAAAATTTTTTTTTTAAGAATACTCTCGATTAAAGTAGACAATTATCATCTCCAAAGCTTTGGTATCAAAAGATTGGTTTTGGAAAATTAATTGGGAAAGTTCAAGAAGAAGACTTATTTTTGGAATCCAAGTCAAATAAGTCAGAAATTCTCATGATACTAGGAAGTCTAGTGAGCATTCCAATCTATCCTATGGTTGGGTTTTATAATTTTGAAGTTGAAGAGATTTATATATTTTGAGTTGAAATTTAATTAGATTATTAGGTCTTATAATCCACCAACACAAGGTTGGGGGAATGCATAAGAGGTGAGGATTCATGCGCGTAGCCACAAAGAAATAATTACCTCAGATCCTAAATCTAGGGAGTTGTATTATGAGCTAAAGCATGACCTAAACCTAAGCGATAGGTGGACATAAGGGTTTACCTCAACAAGAAAGAATAAATTGTCTGACTTCTACACATATATACAGAGTGGTCTCATAACTATGATTTTAAAACCATCTAGTTTAGTCTTATGAATTACAAGATAACAAGGGTAGTTATTTAATTAGAAAGAGATTAAACTCTAAACACACTTCTAAGAGACTAGAGCATGAGTGGTATGATTATGACTTAATCTATAGATGCAAAATCTTTTCAAATTTTATTTCATACATCATTTTGACAAAGGCTTTAGGATTTGTTATGCCTAAATGCATGATGAAATAAGTTATGGATCAAATTAGCTAGAAGAAGGTGTTCTCCACCATAAGGGATTCCCTCACAGGTCAAGCATTCCTTTGTCATGCAAGGATGGAGATCCTCATGTTCAAGAGAGAGAATATGCATGCATTATGTGAAACTACAATATAAGGGGTTGCTAAATCTTTTCTTATTTATGTCTTAGGCTTTATGATGAGGATATGAGTTGTTTAAAATTTAGTTATGAGTGATTAGTTGGGTAGAAAATTTATTTTTATCCTAAGATCCTAATCATATCCAAGCCACATTAAAACATTAATCATTTAAGAAACTATGAAAAGCATGCCATCCTAATGCACAATGTAAACATAACATCAAACAATTATATAAACTATCATAAAAGAATAAAAGGCTGTGCGGTTGTAAGTCATACAACTGAAGAGAGAAAGATGGGTAGTCAAGCTCGACCCTTATACAACGGAATATGAAAGAATAATTATGATTGTATTAAATCTTATGGGTCTTCTTTCTTCATATCTCAATTTCTAATTTGGTTTCGTCATTGATTTGGATGGTGCTTGATAAAAGGCATCATAGGGCACCCCAAGACAAAGCCTTCTGGCCACTTCTCATCCCAATCCTAATTCATATTGTAAAAATTATATTTATGTGGAAAAAGTAAATCCTACGCTAAATAGAGGTTAGCTAAATATACATATAATGTAGTCTATTTATAATTTGAACTTAGCACCGTACACATGGGTAACTAAGCCCAACTATCCTAACTTGGATTATGCTTAAGGATTTAAGTAACCTACAAAAAGAGCATTCACATTTATTTTTAAGTATCCCTTAAGCATAATCCCCTAAAGAAAATATGATTAGGCTAATATTGACCTACCATCTCTAAAGCATACAAACATCTAATCTAAAATAATACATCATAAAACAAACATACATCATATTATACACCATCCCTAACTTAGAGCTAGAAGTGTTGACTTAATTTTAATGTGTGTATTAAGACTTGTGTGGTAAGTCTTATTAGGCATTAGTGTTGTATTTTGTAAGTGTAGAAGGATTCAATTTTACATGAAAGATTGATTTCACTCAAAGTAGTTTAATTGATTTACTCCAATAATGAAGTCAAATATAAGGCTCTAATTGTCAGTTTGAGTTAGTCGTTACTAGTTATCAACCAAATCATTGGGTCCTATAAGGTTATAAAGCCCAAGCTCCATCACTATCACAAGTACACCATGGAGTTGTTAGCCCAAATCACAGAGGTTACCATTTATAAGATTCCTCGAGGAGAGAACATCATAGTGTATGCTTTAGCCAAGGTTGCCAATAAGTTGTCATGTTTGAAGGATGACTCCATATCAATAATGGTCTAAAATAGACAAGTCTTATCTATTGATATTGAACTCATCAAAAGTACACTCTTGAAGGGGAGGTTTCCATTGCTAAGAAGGCAGAGTTAGATTGGGTAACCATTCATGGATTATCTAAATAAAGATAAACTACCTCAAGAGAAGTCCCAAACCCATCAGATGAAGCAAAGAGAACTTTCTATGCTCTTTTTGGATGGTGTCTTATATTGGCGTCTTTTGATCGATGTGGTTACGTTGTTTGACAAGCATGAAGCCCGTAAGATGGTGAGGTACACTCAATATTATGTGGAGTCAACCAATCCATTCCAAAGATGAAAGCCAAGATTAAGAGACTAGGATACTATTGATCAATGATTAAAGAATGCATGGATATCTAGGTGATGCCACCAATGTCAAATACGATGTGGTCCTCCAACAACCACCCAACATTCTACATCTTACATTAACCTCAAGAAGAGCGTTGAGTCTTTGGGTTACATAGTGGTTGATTGATCCTCTTTCTTCGGTCATCGATTCATCTTACGCTCGACTACTTTTTCAAATAGGTGAAGTTCATTCCACTTAGAGGTCACGCATATGCTCAATTTTTAGGAACCATATCATATATAGGTTGGTGCCTTGATAATTATGATAATGGTATTGCATTGAGCATGAAGATCAAATAATTTGCTCGAGACACACATAGATTGGAGATATTCAACCATCAACTACTAGAGGAAAATGGTATAGCGGAGCCTTCGATAAAATCTCATCAAAAAAGAAGACACTTTCGACAATAACAACCGATAGTGGCATGAGAAGTTAGTTGATGCCCTGGCCTACACCACAAAGAACTCCAACTCACTCTACTCCTTTGTCCTTAGTGTATGAGTTTGACATCGTTCAACCATTAGAAGTCCAACTCTAATCACTAAGGATAGCTGTGGGTAGCAAGATCATAATAGAGCAGAACACCAAGTTGTGGTTAGAAGAGCTTGAAGGTTTGGAGGAGAGATGTGGGCTTGCCAAAACCAGTTGTTCAAAGAAAAATAATTCAAGCTCACAACAAGTTGGTCCATTCTTGAGCTTTTTTAGGTAAGAGAGCTTATTTTAGTTATAAGGAAATTGATTGTTGTCCATCATAAGATGGGAGGCAAGTTTGAACCCACTTGGGAAGGCCCTTTGCCATAGAAGGCTACCAAGAGGATCTTATCCGCTTATTAATCATAAGGGAAGGCCAATGCTTCCAATCAATGAGCTATAGTTAAAGAAATATTATAAATCATGTTTAAAATAATTATCATCAATGAAAATTCCAATTTGAATTCAATCTCTTCCATGTTGAAAGTATTCTTATTTGCAAATCCATGATGATGTGTTTAGGGTAGGTGTAGAAAAACCCTAGCGGCATCCCATCCTTCATCAACACAACACAAACACAAACTACACACAAATATATATAACAAACACATATCTTTTATCTTGGCCTACTCTTAGTTGAGATAACACTCCAGGCACTCATTCAAGAGTTGCTAGGTTAGGATGACATGCTACCACCGTAGTGTGTCAGTGGTCTTCGTGCTTTGGAGGTTGTAAGTTTGGTACACTTTCTTTCTTTACTTAGCCACTACACACTGATAAGGGCCTTATTAGTTTGGTAGGCCTTACTGCATGGCTGCTAAGCTACCTTATGTTGGCTTCATTTAAGAGGATGTAAGTCTGCTACACTTTCTTCTTGGATTAGCCTTTGTGCACTAACTGGGTCGAGTATATTTGAGGTTTAGGATAAGTCCCCTAGTAGCTCCTTCCCTCCTGACTACTTCAAGTCTAGGTCCAGTCCTTCCTCGAGGCTCCCTGCTTAGTAGTTGCTCTAAGTTAGATAACATCTGTCCCACAGATGATAGACTATCCTGATGATTAGTTCTTCTTGAAAAGTTGTAAGCCTACACGCTTTCTTTATAAATTGATCGTTGCACACTAATGGGCACCTTAGGTTGGTTAGTTCTCACTATGCTGATGGATACACCACTCATGTTGATGGATACACTTTAGGTTGATTGGTTCTCGCATCTTAGGATACAACACTCATGATAGATGTAAGTCTGCTACACTTTCTCCTTGAGTTGGCCACCGTACACCTATAGGCTTTCTTTTTTAGGGCTCAAGATAATGCCCCTAGTAACACCTCCCCTGTGGGCATTATATTTGGATCACATTCTTTGCGACCCCATTTAGACATGACCCGGGTTACTATCAGATTGGACAGTTCCTCTTCCCTAGTAACCACCCCTGTGGTTGGAGAATATATCCTATGGATGTGCGATTCTACCTTGGTTTCAAATCGAGATAGGTCAAGACCAACATAACCCCTTCTCGGTGGTCCCTTGCACGTTTGCAAATATATAAATAAATAATATATTAACTTATGGATAACTAATTTTTCTGGAGATAAATCACACCCTTCTCAATGGAGTCCCAAATCATATATAAACAAGTCAAGAAAATATAAATTCAAAACCAACCTCCCCGGTGGAGCCAAATTAAACCAACTCCTCCAGTAGAGTCTAAATTAATAAAATCCAATCAAACTCTTATTCCTAGTGGATACATCCCCAGATCTATGAAACCAAATTTGTCCCAAGCTCCAATGGATCAGACTTCTTCCCTAGTGGAAGGTTCATATACGATCCCTGGACTCAAGCCCATATGTAGCGATATTCCTCCACATCTATTAAAACAAAATAAATTAAATTCGATTCAATCTTAATCCATAGTGGATTATACATTTTTTATCCCGGTGGATCTTCTTTCCACAAATCATATTATCAAATAAAATTCAAACCTTATCCCAGAGATTTTCTTTTCTATGCCCTTGACATGGACCCTCATGTCATTCTAATGTCAGTATTGCTCTAGCGAATCTCCCTCGATGTCCTTGACATGGAATTATCATCAAATCTTATTTCATCTTTTATGCACACCTTTAATACTTCAAGATAAATAAATTATTCATTCAATTTACATCATCTTAACATTGTAGTCAACATTTTATGATTTATGATGCAAACTCAAACTAACTATAAATATATGCTAAACATATTATAGTGTGAATTAATACACTATATTATATTATAATATATGTTATTATAATTTGCTATAATATAATATATTGTATAACATTACACCTCATTAGCATCACATAAAAGGAACAAATAATAAAAGTTTCTCAAAATATGAATAATGTTAATTTTGGATGTAAAATTGTTTTTTTCTATTAGAAATGGTACAAAATAGCATAATTATGGTGTTTCTTCTTATGTCGTGAATTTGGAAATTATTCCATCTCAACCTTCAAATTAACATTTTGTGAGTCTTGAAATGTATTATAACAAAAGTAAAACATACTAAAATGTACAATAATATTTAGTAACACACCACCATATTCAAATAAATGTGGTTATATTGTTATGTACATTATATTTTAGTATGCTTTCATATAATATATTATCTTACATTACACCTTAACATGAATGACTTTAAGCAAAAATTTATAAAATGTGGTTGAAAATGAACATTTATTTTGGATGCAAAATTCCATTCATTTGATTAAATGACACTAATATGATGTTCCCTAAATCTTACATTAAATTTGGCCAAATCATCATCTCACATAAATCAATTATTTTTATGAATTATACTAGTACTCTACTACAACATACTATATCAAACTAAAATATGCTAAACAATAAGTAGTAAAACATAATTATGCTATAATGAATTATGCTACACTATGTTATGGAATCCTATATTATAATACACTATAACATATTATATTATATTTAATATCACATCTCAAGAGATTGTTTAAGGTAAAAAATAATTAAATTATTCTAAATAATAAAAAACTATATATTTTAATTATCACTTACATATTTTAAATTGACAATATGTTATGATGGCATGCTTTTATGAATTTACAAATTCCACCATTTTAAAGTCTAAATCAACATTTTTATAAATAATGCTAGTGTAGGATCATCCATGATTGTTAAATACCAAAAGAATTTCAAATGCAAGAATAATGTATTGATATATGATGCTATACTATGCTACAACATATAATCTTTATTTTGAACATAAACACTTATTTTTAGACTACAAATACACCTTTGGTACTACAAACTAATTACCACTTCAAATTTCACAAATTTCATCATGTAATTTATTAAATCAATATTTTTATGATTTATATTAATATATATACCCAATAGCATATATTTAAACATTTTAAAACATCTTATAACATCCAAAAAAACATCACTACATGCTCAAATATGTGATGCTTTACATTATCTTATATATATAATTTATTTATTCAATATATTAGTAGACATTCTACATCTACTCAATAATATCTTTATTATTATTTAAATTAGTTTTTTATGATTTATAGTTTAGTTTAGTTTAGTTTTAAATTATAGGTTTAGGGTTTATATTTTATTTAGGTTATGTTTAGATTAGTTTAGGTTTAGTTTTATAATTTTAAAATTTATAGTTTAAGGTTTAGTTTAGTTTTAGTTTAGGTTTAGTTTTTAGTTTAGGTTTAGGTTTGTTTAGTTTTTTTAGGTTTGTTTCTTTGGGGTTTTTTTAGGTTTTTGGTTTAAATTTATTTAAGTTTTTTTTTTAAAATAGAACAAATTTATATTAACATTATTTCTTTTGATTTCATCATCCAAGTAGCAAGTTTTCTAAGACACAAGCGATGATAGATAAAAATGAGCACCCAAAGAGAAAATCAAAATACTTAGATAATTAGAAAAATCTACTTGTAAAGACACCTACCATAAGCGGCATTGACCATTCTTTAATTTCTCTAGTTCTATTAGATCTACCCACCTCTCAATAGCGGATCCTCCATCATATCCCGATCTCTCCTTTCACCACCTTGATATAACCTCCATCCTCCTCCCCTGCATAACCACCATTACTCAAACCACCACCTCCATATTGACACCTCCAGATCCCCACACCACGTAATGACTATCGCCTCTGACTTCCCCTCCACCGCTAGATCTAAACTTAGCCTAGTTGATGGTGATGTTCCTGCCGTCAAGGTTCTGCTCATTCTTAGGGTTTAAGTTTATTAGGTTTTAAGGTTTAGGTTTATTTTTTTAATTTATTTAGTTTCTTTAGGTTTAGGTTTAGGGTTGGGTTTTAGTTTAAATTTAGAGTTTAGTTTGAGTTTAGGGTTTTAGGGTTTAGGGTTTAGGTTTAGGTTTAGTGTTAGGGTTTTTTATTTAGGTTTATGGTTAGTTTAGGGTTTAGGTTTTAAGGTTTTAGGGTTTATGGTTTAGGGTTTAAGAATATGACAAGGGTTTAGGGTGTAAGGTATAAGGTTTTAGGTTTAGGGTTTAGGGTTTATAGTTTAGGGTTAATTTAGGGTTAGTTTAGGTTTAGGTTTAGGGTTTTTAGGTTTTAGGGTTTAGGTTTAGGTTTAGGTTTAGGTTTAGGTTTGTTTTAGGTTAGGTTTTTTATTTTAGGGTTTAGGTTTAGGGTTTTAAAATTAAAATCAATAGGTTTAAGTTTTAGTTTATTTTTTTATTTATTTAATTTATTTTATTTTTTATTTTATTTAGGTTTATTTTTATTTAATTTAGAATATTTATTTAGGTTTATTTATTTTATTTAGGTTTTTATTTTACTTTCAATTTAGGTTTAGGTTTTCTTTTAGTTTAGTTTTATTTATTTTATTTTTAGGTTTTGGTTTTTTTTTTATTTTAGGTTTAGGTTTAGGTTTTATTTTATTTTTAGGTTTAGGTTTAGGTTTTATTTTAGGTTTATTTTAAGTTTTATTTTTTTTAGGTTTGGGTTTATTTTAGTTTATTTTATTTCTTTTAATTTTGGTTTAAGTTTAGGTTTAGTATATTTGAGTTTAGGTTTATTTATAACATTTTATTTTAGTTTAGGTTGAACTTTATTTTATTTTGTTTACTTTATTTTATTTTAGGTTTAGTTTTTTTTTTAGTTTAGGGTTTAGGTTTATTTTTTATTTATTTATAGGTTTATTTTTTAGGTTTATTTTTTAGGTTTAGGTTTTTATTTTTAGTTTTTATTTTAATATATTTTAGTTTTTTATTTTATTTTATTTATTTTTAATTTTTATTTTATTTTATTTTATTTTTTTTTTTAGTTTACATTTTTTATTTATTTTATTTTAGTTTTTTATATTTTATTTTTTTTATGTTGAGGTTTAGGTTTAGGATTAGGTTTTAATTTAGGTTTTAATGTAATTTTATTTTTTTATGTTATTTAGGTTTAGGTTTATTTATTTATTTTATTTTTAGGTTTTATTTTGTTTAGGTTTAGGTTTAGTTTATGTTTTATTAATTTTATTATTTAGGTTTAAGTTTTTTATTTATTTTATTTTTTAATTTATTTTATTAGTTTAGGTTTTTTTTAGGTTTTGTTTATTTATTTTTTTAGGTTTAGGTTTAGGTTTAGGGTTTAGAGTTTAGGGTTTAGGTTTAGGGTTTATTGGTTTTAAAGATTAGTTTTTTAGTTTAGGGTTGTAGGTTTAGGTTTTTAGTTTGTTAGTTTTAGGGTTTATTTTGGGTTAGGGTTTTATTTTTAAATTAAATTAAATAGTTTAGGTTTATTTAGTTTATTTTATATTTTTTTATTTTATTTAGGTTTATTTTTATTTTATTTTTAGTTTATTTATTTTAGGTTTATTTATTTAGTTTAAGTTCTTTATTTTAGTTTATTTTTTTAGTTTAGTTTAGGTTTATGTTTATTTTAAGTGTATTTTATTTTTTATTTTATTTTTTAGGTTTAGGTTTAATTTTTTATTTTTATGTTTAGGTTTAAGTTTTAATTTTATATTTTTAGGTTTAGGTTTTAGGTTTTTATTTTAGGTTTATTTTTAGGTTTTATTTTTTAGTTTAGGATTAGGTTTATTTTTAGTTTATTTTATTTTATTTAGGGTTTAGGTTTATGTTTCAGTTTAGTTTATTTTAGGTTTTGGTTTAGGTTTATTCATTTTAGTTTAGTTTTAGTTTAGGTTTAGGTTTATTTTATCTTTATTTTTGTTTAGGTTTAGGTTTTTTTTTTGGTTTTTGGGTTTATTTTTATTTATTTTTAAGTTTTATTATTAGGTTTAAGTTTTTATTTAGTCTTTATTTTATTTTATTTTAGGTTTATTTTATTTTTATTTTAGGTTTAGTTTTTATTTTATTTAGGTTTTTAAATTATTTTTAGTTTAGTTTAGGTTTATTTATTTTATTTTTTTTTAGTTTTTTATTTTTATTTTATTTTCTTTAGTTTAGGTTTAGGTTTAGTTTAGTTTAGTTTTAGTTTAGGTTTATTTATTTTATTTTATTTTATTATAGGTTTCTTTATTTATTTATTTTAGGTTTTATTTAGTTTTGGTTTTGGTTTTAGCTTTTTTTTTTAGGGTTTAGGATTTAGGGTTTAGGGTTTGGGGTTTAGGGTTTTAGGGTTTAGGGTTTTTATTTAGGGTTTAGGTTTTAGGGTTTAGGGTTTAGGGTTTTAGGTTAGGGTTTAGGTTTTAGGTTTAGGTTCATTTTAGTTTAGGTTTAGGTTTTTTTGGTTTTTTTAGAGAATAAATATTCAACATTTCTTCTTTTTTGATTTTGTCCAAGTAACACAAGTTCTAGACCCAAGCAATGATAAAGATAAAAAAGAACACATAGAGCAAATCAAAACCCTAGATAACTAGAAGTCTCTATAGACATAGTTTAAGTAGCAGATTTACCATTCTTTAGTTTCTCCAATTTTCATCAGAACCACCATGACCTCTCGAATAGATCCACCATCATATCCCCAATCTCTCCCTCCACCACCACCACGTTGTAACCTTCTTGCTCTTCAGTGTCCAACCACCATTCCACCACCTCCATATCCAACTCCAAATTCCCCACCACCACTATGATAACTACCTCTACTTAGATTGAGCACGGTTGAAGGTGATGTTCTTTATCAAGGTTTCCCATTCTTAGGGTTTAGGTTTATTAGGTTTTTTGGGTTTAGGTTTATTTTTAAATTTATTTATTTACTTTTAGGTTTAGGTTTTATGGTTAGGGGTTTAGGTTAGTTTAGGGTTTAGGGTTAGGTTAGTTTAGGGGTTTAGGCTTTAGGGTTTAGGGTTTTAGGTTTTAGGGTTTAGGGTTTTAGGGTTTTTAGGTTTTAGTTTAGGTTTAGGGTTTAGGTTTAGTTTAGGTTTAAGGTTAGGTTAGGGTTTAGGTTTAAGTTTGTTTTAGGTTTAGGTTTAGGTTAAGGTTTAGTTAGTTTAGGTTTAAGTTTAGTTTAGGTTTTAGGGTTTAGGTTTAAGTTGTAGGTTTAGGGTTTAGGGTTTAGGAGTTTTAGGGTTTATAGTTTAGTTTAGGATTTAGGGTTTAGGTTTAGGGTTTTTTAAATGAACTAAAGATAGTTAAGGTTTATTTAATTTATTATTATGTATTTTAGTTTTAATTTTATTTAATTTTTTTTATTTATTTAGTTTAGCTTATTTATTTTAAATTTATTTATTTCAATTTAGTTTTATTTTAGTTTATTTTAGGTTTATTTAGGTTTATGTTTATTTTTAATTTAGTTTTTTTATTTTTATTTTATTCTTTAGGTTTAGGTTTTTATTTTATTTTTTAGGTTTAGGTTTTAGGTTTTTTTTTAGGATTATTTTTAGGTTTTATTTTTAGTTTATGTTTAGGTTACTTTTAGTTTATTTTATTTATTTAGTTTAGGTTTAGGTTTAGGTTTAGTTTATTTTATGTTTAGGTTTAGGTTTTATTTATTTTAGTTTAGTTTATTTTAGTTTAGGTTTATATTTTTATATTTTAGGTTTTGGTTCTTTTTTTTAGTTTAGGGTTTAGGTTTTATTTTTATTTATTTTAGGTTTTACTTTTAGGTTTATTTTTTAGGTTTTATTTATTTAGTTTTATTTTATTTTATTTTAGGTTTTATTTTAAGTTTACTTTTATTTTATTTAGGTTTTTATTTTTTTAGTTTAGTTTAGTTTTATTTTTAAATTTTAGTTTAATTTTATTTTTTTATTTTATTTCTTTTTAGGTTTATTTAGCTTTAGGTTATAGTTTATGTTTTTATTTTATTTTTTATTTTGGTTTATTTTATTTTATTTTTTTAGTTTTATTTATTTAGTTTAGGTTTTAGGTTTTTTTTTAGTTTAGGGTTTAGGGTTTAGGTTTTTAGGTTTAGTTTTAGGTTTAGGTTTATTTAGGTTTTAGGGTTTAGGTTTAGGTTTAGGTTTAGGGTTTAGTTTTAGGGTTTGGGTTTAGTGCTTAGGGTTTAGTTTAGGTTTAGGTTTTAGGGTTTAGTTTAGGGTTTAGGTTTTAGGGTTTAGGGTTTGGGTTTTAGGGTTTTAGGTTTTGGGTTTAGGGTTTAGGTTTTAGGTTTAGGGATTAATTTGGGGTTTAGGGGGTTTTGGGTTTAGGGTTTAGGTTTTAGTTTAGTTGGGTTTTATTTTAATAGAACAAATTGATTTCAACATTTCTTCTTTTGATTAACACACAAGTTTTCTAAGACACAAGTGATGATATTGATAAAATTGATGAGCAAATAAAACTAGATGATAACCATCTCTACTAAAGACACATTCCATGGCATATGGATCAGTTCTTTAGTTTCTCAGTTTTCCACCACCCACCTCTCGGTAGCGAGATCCATCATATCCCTATCTCTCTCCACCACCACAACTATAACCTCTGGCTCCTCCATAACCACCCTTTGCTCGACCCTCCACCTCCATATCCACCGGCACCTCGGATCCCCACCATCACTGATAACCGCCACCTCCACCTTGCCTCCCTTGATCTGGTGAGCACGGTTGATGAAGTTCTCATCAAGGTTACCCATTCTTGGTTAGTTTCTTTAGGTTTAAGGTTTAGGTTTAGGGTTTAGGGTTTAGGATTTATGGTTTGTGTTTTTTTTTTTTAAATTTAGTTAGTAGGATGGTTTATTTAGATTATTTTATATTTATTTTAGTTTATTTTTTTTAGGTTTTAGTTTTTTTATTTAGTTTGATTTATTTTTAGGTTTATTTATTTTAGTTTAGGTTATATTTTATTTTTAGGGGTTTAGTTTAAGTTTATTTTTTTAGTTGAGTTTTATTTTATTTTTGTTTTAGTTTTAGGTTTTGGGTTTTTTTAGTTTAGGTTAGGGTTTAGGGTTTATTTTAGGGTTTTATTTAGTTTAGGGTTTAGTGTTTAGGTTTTTTATTTTATTTTTAGGGTTTAGGGTAGTTAGGTTTAGTTTAGGTTTTATTTTAGGGTTTAAAGTTAGTTTAGGTTTAGGTTTAGGGTTAGGATATATATATATATATAGTTTAGGTTTAGGGTTTAGGTTTTTTTAGGTTTATGGTTTAGGTTTAGTTTAAATTTATTTTAAAATTAGAGTTTAGGTTTTTTTAGTTTTTTTTAGGGTTTAAGGTTAGCTTAGGGTTTAGTTTTTAAAAAAATTAAATAAGCTAGGTTTATTTATTTAGTTTATTTTATTTATTTTTGTTTATTTATTTTATTTTTTAATTTTTATTTATGTATATTTTTTTTCTTTTTTATTTAGTTTTTTATTTATTTAGGTTTTTTATTTTTAGTTTTTTTCTTTAGTTTATTTTTTTAGGTTTAGGTTTAGGTTTATTTTTTTTTATATGTGTTACTTTTATTTTTTTATTTTAGTTTTAGGTTTATTTTTAGTTTAGGTTTAGGTTTAATTTTAGTTTATTTTATTTTTTTTAGTTTAGGTTTATGTTTAGGTTTTGTTTATTTTTAATTTAAGGTTAGGTTTTATTTAGTTTAGTTTAGTTTAGTTTAGGTTTAGATTTATTTTATTTTGTTTATTATTTATTTATTTTAAGTTTGGTTTTAGTATAGTTTAGGTTTTCTTTTTATTTATTTTTAGGTTTTAGGTTTATTTTTTAGGTTTAGGTTTTATTTAGTTTATATTTTATTTTATTTTAGTTTATTTTATTTGTATTTAATTTTAGTTTATTTTATTTAGGCTTTATTCTTAGGTTTATTTTATTTTTTAGTTTATTTTTATTTTATTTTATTTTTTTTATTTTATTAATTTATTTTATTTTATGAGGTTTAGGTTTAGTTTTGTTTAGGTTTTATATTTATTATTTATTTTATTTTATTTAGGTTTAGGTTTATTTATTTATTTTATTTTTATGTTTATTTATTTAGTTTAGGTTTAGGTTTTGGTTTTAGGTTTAGGGTTTAGGGTTTTTTTTTAATTAGGGTTTAGGGTTTAGTTTAGGTTTAGGTTTAGTTTAGGTTTTTAGTTTAGGTTTAGGTTTAAGGTTTAGGGTTTAGTTTAGGTTTTAGGGTTTTAGTTTAGTTTAGGGTTTAGAGTTTAGGTTTTAGTTTAGGTTTTATTTAGGTTTTTTAGGTTTTAGTTTAGGTTTAAGGTTTAGGTTTTAGTTTATTTAGGTTTAGGTTTAGGTTTTTTTATTTAGGTTTAGGTTATTTAGTTATGGTGTTTATTTATTTAGTTTTATTTATTTTAGTTTATTTTGATTTATTTTTATTTAGGTTTATTTATATTTTTTTTATATTTATTTATTTAATTTAGGTTTTTATTTTAGTTTTTTTTAGGTTTAGGTTTAGGTTTATGTTTATTTTTTATTTTAGTTTTATTTTTAATTTATTTTTTAGGTTTAGGTTTTATTTTTTTTATTTTAGGTTTAGGTTTAGGTTTTATTTTATTTTTTAGGTTTAGGTTTTAGGTTTTAATTTTAGGTTTATTTTAGATTTTATTTTAGTTTATGTTTAAGTTTATTTTAGTTTATTTTATTTTATTTAGTTTAGGGTTTAAATTTAGTTTATTTTAAGTAGGTTTAGGTTTATTTATTTTATTTATATAGGTTTATTTATTTTTTTGATTTTTTAGGTTAGGTTTTAATTTTAGGTTTATTTTATTATTAGTTTAGTTTATTTATTTATTTATTTTAGTTTAGTTTTACTTTTATTTTATTTTATTTTTTAGTTTAGTTTATTTTACTTTAAGTTTTATTTTATTTTTTTATTTTTTTAGGTTTAATTTTTATTTATTTTATTTTTTAGGTTTAGGTTTAGGGTTTAGGTTTTTTTGGGTTTATTTTTTTGGGTTTTTTTAGGTTTAGCTTTAAATTAGGTTTAGCATTTAGGGTTTAGGGTTTAGGGTTATGGTTTTAGGGTTTTAGGGTTTAGGTTTAGGGTTTTTTTTGTTTTAGGTTTGGGTTTGGGGTTTAGGGTTTAGGGTTTTAGGGTTTAGGTTTAAGTTTGGGTTGGTTTAGGGTTTAGGGTTTCTGATTTAGGGTTAGGTTTTAGGATTTAGGATTTAGGGTTTAGGTTTTACATTTAGGGTTTAAGTTTTCATTTAGGTTTATTTTTAAAATAAGTAAATTTGTAGGTTTAGGTTTTTTTACTTTATTTTTTAGGGTTTAGGGTTTAGGGGTAGCTTAGGGTTTAGGTTTTTTTTCTAAAAAACAAATTATGTAAATCAGTTTGTTTATGTTTATTTAGTTTATTTTTTATTTGTTTTGTTTATTTTATTTTAAATTTTTATTTAGTTTAGTTTATTTATTTTAGGTTTATATATTTTAATTTAGGTTTTATTTTAGTTTATTTTTAGGTTTAGGTTTATTTTTTTAGTTGAGTTTTATTTTATTTTATTTTTTTTGGTTTAGGTTTTATTTTTATTTTAGCTTTAGGTGTAGGTTTATATTTTATTTTTTTAGGTTTTATTTTAGGTTTATTTTTAGGTTTATTTTTTAGTTTAGGTTTAGGTTTATTTTTAGTTTATTTTTTTTAGTTTAGGTTTAGTTTATTTTAGGTTTAGGCTTAGGTTTTATTTATTTTATTTTAGTTTATTTTAGTTTAGGTTTTTATTTATTTTACTTTTATTTTATTTTATTTTATTTTTAGGTTTTAGTTTAGGCTTTTATTTTATGTTATTTTTTATTTTATTTAAGTTTAGGTTTATTTATTTATTTTATTTTTAGGTTTTATTTAGTTTAGGTTAAGGTTTTTAGATTTTAGGGCTTAGGGTTTAGGGTTAGAGTTTAGGGTTTAGGGTTTAGGGTTTAGTGTTTAAGCTTTAGGGTTTAGGGTTTTTAGTTTTTATGGTTT
Organism: Cymbidium sinense; assembly: GCA_021442155.1. Lineage (NCBI taxonomy): Eukaryota > Viridiplantae > Streptophyta > Magnoliopsida > Asparagales > Orchidaceae > Cymbidium > Cymbidium sinense. The sequence continues at coordinate 144,800,407 of CM038214.1, forward strand.
ACTATTTAGGAAACCATTCATGGATTACCTAAATAAAAGTGAACTACCTCAAGAGTAGTTCCAAGCCTATCAGATGAAGGAGAGAACTTTCCTATACTCTTTTAGATGGTGTCTTGTCGGTGGTCTTTCAATCATATGTGGTTACATTTTCTAGACAAGCACGAAGCCTGAGGATCGTGATCGAGGTACACTCAGGATAATCTGGAGACGACCAATCCGATCCAAAGATGAAAGCCAAGATCAAGACTAGGATACCACTGCTCGTCGATGATCAAAGATTGCATGGATATGGCTAGGCAATGCCACCAATGTCAAATACACCGTGTGGTCCTACAAAAACCACCCAACATTCTACATCCTACATTGGCCTCATGGCCATTCGAATGTTGGGTATGACATAGTGGGTCCGATTGATCCTCCTTCTTTCAAGGTTCATCTTAGGTGTTCTTGTTATTTCTCCAAATGGGTGAAGGTGATTTTTTTGAGGTCACGGTGAGCATGTGCTCCAGTTTTTAAAAACCATATATAGGTTTTGTAGTGCCTCGATAAATTATATGTGTGTAATGGCATTCAAATCGAGATCAACAACTTTGCCGGAGACACAACAGATTGGAGATATTCTACCATCAACTACAGGGAAAATGGCTTAGCAAAATCCTTCAACAAAACTCTCATCCAAATACTAAAGAAGACACTCGACAATAATAAGCGATAGTGGCATGAGAAGATAGTCGAAGCCTTGTGGGCCTACCGCACCACATATAGAACTCCAACTTAGTGTATGGGTCTGAAGCTGTTCTACCATTAGAAGTCTAACTCCCATCACTAAGGATAGCTGTGGGTAGCAAGATCATAGTAGCAGAATGCCAAGTTGCGGTTAGAAGAGCTTGAAGGTTTGGAGGAGAGACGCTTGTGGTCTTGCCATAACCTCGAGTTGTACAAAGCAAAAATGATTCAAGCTCATAACAAGTTGGTCCATTCTAGAGCTTTTTTTGGGTAAGAGAGCTTATTTTAGTTCTAAGGAGATGATTGTTTGTCGTAAGATGGGAGGCAAGTTTGAACCCACATGGGAAGGCCCTTTTGCCATAGAGAGGCCTACCAAGGAGGGTATTATCAACTTATTAATCAAAGGAGAGTGCCCAATGCTTCCAATCAAGCTCTACTTAAAGAAATAATATAAATCATGTTTTAAAATAATTATCATCAATGAAAATTCAATTTGAATTCAATCTCTTCCATGTTGAAAGTATTCTTGTTTGTGAATCATGTGTTTTAAGATAGTGTAAGGAACCCAGGTATCCTATCCTTCATCAACACAAGATAAACTCAAACTACACACAATATATAAACAAACACATATCTTTTATCTCTACTCAGTTGAGATAAGCTAGTGGCACTCACTCGGTAGGCTCAGGTCGGTGACATGCTACCCTGGTGTGTCACCCCAGTGGTCTACTTGCTTTGGAGGATGTAAGTCTGCTTTCCTTCCTTACTTGGCCCTTTGCGAGCACCTTGTTAGTATGGTAGGCATTACTATGTGGTGGTAAGCTACCTCTTGTTGGCTTTGTTTAAGAGGATGTGAGTTTACTATGCTTTCTTCTTGGATTAGCCTTTGTACACTAACTGGGATGAGTATATTTGAGGTTTAGGATAAGTCCCCTAGCATCTCCTTCCCTCCTGAGGTTTAGGGTAAGTCCTTTCTCGGGGCTCCCTGCTTAGTAGTTGCTCTACATTAGATAGCATCCGTCATGACAGACTATTCGATGATTGTTTGCTTGGAAAGTTGTAAGCTACACACTTTCTTTTAGATTGATCGTTGCACACTGACGGGTACTTTAGGTTGGTTTATTCTCACTATGTGAGATACACCACTCAAGCTAACGGATACACCTTAGGTTGGTTGGTTCTCTAGGATACCCTCATGGCGGATGTAAGTGTATGCTTTCTCCTTAGTTGGCCGCATTGTCCTATAGGCTTTCTTTTCCAGGGCTCAAGATAATGCCCCTAGTAGCACCTCCCCTGTTGGCACTATATTTGGGTTACATCCTTTGTGACCCCATTTAGACACTACCTAGGTTACTATCGGATTGGACAGTTCCCCTTTCTTAATAACCACCCTGTTGTTGGAGAAATTGTTCTATGGATGTGTGATTCTCCCTTGTCCAATCGATAGGTCAAGACATAGCCCCTTCTCAGTGTGGTCCCATGTAAACATATAAACAAAAAATATATATGCACTTGTCGATTAGGAGGATACCCTAGCGATACCTTTTCCCAAGCAGGTATTTTGTCTTTATGGTAGTGTCAGAAAAATACCCTATAGGAATCACTTGACTACTCTTGAGTTGATATAAGTCCCCAGCGGGCATTCACTCGTAGTAAGCCTAAGTTGGGTTTGATTACTACTAAAGTCACCCGATGGTTGTTCCTTACTTTAGAAGATGTAAGTCTATTATGTCTTCTTACTTATAGTCATTGCACAACAAAAGGCAACCCTTAAGTTGGCTCTACCCATGGCTAGTAGACTATCCCTTTGGATTTGTAAATCGAGAATAAATCATAAAGCCCCTTCTCTGGGTCCATCGCATTGCATGGTCCATAAATTAAATCTATCAAATTTGATCAGTTCACATCCCAAATGGATATGCCTCAATTCAAAATCAAACCAAACAAACCATATCAAATCACATGAAATTAAAATAAAATTAATCCTGACTACTTTTGAGTTGACATAAGTCCCCAACAGCTTTCACTCAATAGTCGCCCTCGATCAAGTTTGATTTGTTGTGCATCCAACAGGTCACCCCAGTGGTTGTTCCTCACTTTGGAATATGTAAGTTTTCTACACCTTCTTCCTAGAAAATCCATTGCACATCAAAAGGAAATCCCTTAGGTTGGCTAGCTCTACCCCGCAGTAGATAGACTATCCCTTTGGATTTGTAAACTGAGGTCAAGGCTATAGCCTTATTGGGTCCATCGCACCACAATGTCCATACATTAACTCGATTAAATTAAACCCAATCTAATTTTCCTAATATAGTTAAATCACACCCTTCTCTCCAGTGGAGCCCCAAATCATATATAAATAAGTCAAGCAAAAAATCAAATTCAAAACCAACCTCTAGTGGAGCCAATTTAAACCATCTCCCCAATAGAGTCTAAATCAAAGAAATCCAAGCTTTTATCCCAATGAATAGCTAACGCTTATGGAAGGTTCATATAATCACGACTTGAGCTCATATCTCTAGTAGATATGCCTCTACATCAAAAAAAACAAATTAAAGGATTAGATCTTAATCCACGGTGGATTATACATTCTTATCCCGTGGATCTTATTTCCAAATCATATAATCAAATCAAATTCAAACCTTATCCCATTTTCTTCTTCTATTCCCTCGATCACATGTCATGTCGGATGTGATCCCAGTGGATCTCCCTCCATGTCCTTGACATGAATTCTCATCAAATCTTATTTCTTCTCTTATGCACACCTTTAATACTTTCCAAAAGCCTAACAATGTATTCATTCAAATTACATCATCTTAACATTGTAATCAACATTTTATGATTTGATGGTGCAAGCTCAAACTAACTATACAATATCATGCTAAACATATTATAGTGTGAATTAACACTATATTATATTATAATATATGATGTTATATTATAACTTGCTATAATATAATATATTGTCTAACATTACACCTCATTAAAATCACTTAAAAGAAACAAATAACAAAATTTTCTCAAAATATGAATAATGTTCATTTTGGATGTAAAATTGTTATTTTTCTATTAGAAATGGTATAAAATAGCATAATTTTGGTGTTGCTTCTTGGTGTGTTCCATGAATTTGGCCAAATTCTTGCATCTCAACCTTCAAATTAACATTTTTGTGATTTATGACCCAATGTATTATAAAAAAAGTAAAACATACTAAAATGTACAGTAACATTTAGTAACACACCACCACATTCATATAAATGTTAGGTTATATTGTTATGTATATTATATTTTAATATGCTTTCATATAATATATTATCTTACATTACACCTTAAAATAAATCACTTTAAGCAAAAAAATTATAAAATTTGGTTGGAAAATGATAATTTATTTTGGATGCAAAATTGATTCTTTTGATTAAATGAGACACCATAGCATACCCCAATGATGTTCCTAAACCTTAAATTTGGCCAAATCCCATCATCTCGACCTATAAATTAGTATTTTTATGAATTATATTGATACAAACTCTACTACATCATACTATAACAAACTAAAATATGCTAAACAACAAGTAGTAATACACAATAGTATGCTATAATGCATGATGCTACACTATATTATGACATCTATATTATAATACACTATAACATATTATATTATATTATATTGCATATCGCATCACAAGGGATTGCTTAAGAAAAAATCATAAAATTAGTCTAAATAATAAAAAATTATATATTTTAATCATATCACTTACATTTTTTATATTAAGACAATACCTTATGATGCCATGCTCTACCTATTATGAATTTGGCCAAATTCCACCATTTTAAAGTCTAAATCAACATTTTTAAAATTAATGCTAGTGTAGGCTGGACTACATGATTATAAAATACTAAAAGAATTTAAAATGCATCGAAGAAAATATTATGATATATGATTTTATATTATGCTACAACATATAATATTTATTTTGAACATAAAATCTTACTTTTTATACTACAAGTGGCATAGCACACCTTTGGTACTATAACCTAATTCCCACTTCAAATTTAACAAATTTCATCATCTAATTTTTTAAATCAGTATTTTTATGATTTATATTAATATAGACTACAGGGCACAATACCATAATATACTAAAACATTTCAAAACATCTTATAACATCCAAAAACACATCACTACATGCTCAAACATATGATGTTGCATTCTACTATAATATAATGTGATTTAGGATTAGGGTTTAGGGTATTCAAATCTCTAATAGTCAAGAGAAAGTCTCTTGAAGACATTTTCTTTAGCTACCATAACTATGTTAGGATTAGGTCATTCTTTAGATCTACTCCTAATGACATCTTTATTCAGGGTTTAGGGTTTAGGGTTTAGGGGTAGGGCTTAGTGTTAATTTAGGGTTAGTTTAGGTTTAAGGTTTGTGGTTTAGGGCTTAGGGTTTAGGGTTATAGGTTTTAAGTTTTATGGTTTATGGTTTTAGGGTTTAGGATTTTGGGTTTAGGGTTTAGGGTTTTAGGGTTTAGGGTTAAGGGTTTAGGGTTTAGGGTTTAGGGTTTATAGAGAACAAATTCAAATTCAGTATTTTTTTCTTGTTGATTTCATCAACCAAGTAGCACCCCAACTTTTTGAAGACACAAGCGACGACATAGATTAAAAATGAGAATCGATAGAGCAAATCAAAAACCTTAAATAAGTAGAACCATCTCTACTATAAAGACACAGTTCCATAAGTAGCAGATCGGATCGGTCATTCTTGAATTTCTCCAATTCTCATCTGAACCACCCCCACCTCTCGAGTAGCGCGATCACGCCATCATATCCTCGATCTCTTCCTCCATCTCCACCATGGCTGTAACCTCCGTCCCTCTTCCTGCCTCCATAACTAGCACTTCTCTAACCACCAACTCCATATCCACCAACTCCAGATCCCCCACCACCGATAATTCGCCACCTCGCCATGCCTCCACCTAAGGCGCCTAGTGATGGTGATGTTCCTACCTTCAAGGTTCCATTCTTAGGGTTTAGGGTTGTAGGTTTTAGAGTTTAGGCTTTGGGGTTTATGGTTTAGGGTTTCAAAGTTTATGATTTAGGGTTTAAGGTTTAGGGTTTAGGGTTTAGGTTTAGGGTTTAAGGTTTAGGGTTTAGGATTTTAAGGTTAAGGGTTGCAGGTTTAGGGTTTGGGGTTTAGGGTCAGTTTTAGGGTTTAGGGATTTTTTTATTTTAAATTAAGTAAACTGATCAGTTTAAGTTAATTAAAATTTATATTTTATTTATTCAAATTTATTTGAGTTTGTTTTATTTTTAAATTTTATTTACGTTTATTTTTTTATTTTGTTTATTTATTTTAGTTTTGCTTATTTTAGTTTAGGTTTATTATTTTAGTTTATTTTATAGGTTTATTTTTTAGTTGAGTTTTATTTTTTATTTTAATTTTTAAGTTTAGGTTTTATTTTTTATTTTTAGGTTTAGGTTTAGGTTTTTATTTTATTTTTTTACGTTTAGGTTATAGGTCTTTATTTTAGGTTTATTTTTAGGTTTTATTTTTTAGTTTAGGTCCCTATTTATTTTTAGTTTATTTTATTTTATTTATTTTAGGTTTAGGTATAGGTTTAGTTTATTTTAGGTTTAGGTTTTATTTATTTTAGTTTATTTTATTTTTATTTTAGGTTTAATTTTTTTTTAGTTTAGGGTTTAGGTTTTTTTTTATTTATTTTTTAGGTTTAGATTTGTATTTAGTTTTTATTTTATTTTAGATTTATTTAATTTTTAGTTTTTATTTTATTTAGGTTTTTTTATTCTTAGGTTTATATTATTTTTTAGTTTAGTTCAGGTTTTTATTTATTTTATTTTAGTTAATTTTTTATTTTTATTTTATTTTTAGATATAGGTTTAGGTTTTTGTTTAGGTTTTTATATTATTTATTTTGGTTTATGTTTATTTATTTATTTTATTTAGGTTTTAGATTTTAGGTTTAGGTTTATGGTTTTAGGGTTTAGGGTTTAGTTAGTGTTTTTTTTTAGGGTTAGTTTAGGGCTTACGGTTTAGGGTTTAGTGTTTAGGCTTTAGGGTTTAGGTTTAAGTTAGTTTAGGGTTTAGGGTTTTAGTTGAGCTTTAGGTTAGTTTAGGTTTTAGGAGTTTAGGTTTTAGGTTTTGGGTTTTTAATTTAGTTGTTTAGGGCTTGTTTAGTTTAGTTTTGGAGTTTAAGGTTTAAGTTTAAGGTTTAAAGTTTAGGTTAGTTTAGGTTTAGTTTAAGTTTAGGGTTGTTTAGTGTTTAATGTTTAGTTTAAGGATTAGGTTTAAGGTTAATTTTAAGTTTAGGGTTTAGAATTTAGGTTTTGAGGTTTAAGTTTATAGCTTAGGTTAGGGTTTAGGTTTAGGTTTAATTTAGTTTAGTTTAGTTTAAAGTTTATGTTTAGAGTTTAGGTTTTAAGGTTTAAGGTTTTTAGGGTTTAGGTTTAGGGTTGTAGGTTTAGGGTTTAGGTTTAGGGTTAGTTTATAGTTTTAGTTTAGGGTTTGAGGTTTAGGTTTAGGGTTTTAAAAAAATCAATAAGTAGGTTTAGGTTTATTTAGTTTATTTTTTTTTATTTTATTTAGTTATTTATTTTTTTATTTTATTTAGTTTGGTTTATTTATTTTAGGTTTTTTATTTTAGTTAATTTTTTAGGTTTAGATTTATGTTTATGTTTATTTTTTTAGTTTTATTTTCATTTTATTTTTATTTTAGTTTAGGTTATTTTTTTATGTTTATGTTTTAGGTTTTATTTTATTTTTTTATGTTTATTTTTTAGTTTAGGTTTAGGTTTTTTTTTAGTTTATTTTATTTTATTTTATTTTTTGGGTTTAGGTTTAGTTTATTTTAGGTTTAGATGTAGGTTTATTTATTTTAGCTTATGTTAGTTTATTTTATTTGTTTATTTTTTTTGTTTAGTTTTTTTAATTGGTTTAGGTTTAATTTTTTTTATTTTAGGTTTAGGTCTTTAGTTTTTTATTTTATTTTATTTTAGGAATATGAATTTTTATTTTTTTTATTTTTAGTTTATATTTTAGTAGTTTAGGTTTTAGTTATTTTTTTATTTTAGTTTTATTATTTTATTTTTTTTTTTAGTTTAGTTTAGGTTTTATTTAGATTTTATTTTATTTTATTTTTTTATTTATTAATTTATTTTATTTTTTAGGTTTATTTATTTTTTAGGTTTTTTTAGGTTTAGTGTTTAGGTTTTAGGTTTAGGTTTAGGTTTAAGTTTAGGTTTTTTTAGGGTTTAGGGATTAGGTTTTTTTAGGTTTAGGGTTAAGGTTTTGTTTAGTTTATTTTGTTTTAGGGTTTAGGGTTTGGGGTTGTAGGTTTTATTAGTTTTAGGGTTTAGGGATTAGGGTTTAAGGTTTAGTATTTAGGGTTTAAGATTTAGGTTTAGGGTTTAGGGTTTTTTTTTTAAAAAATAAATAAACTTTAGGTTTAGGTTTATTTAGTTTATTTATTTATTTTATTTTATTTATAGGTTTATTTTATTTTTAATTTTGTAGGTTTATTTATTTTAGTTTAGTTTTTTTATTTTAGTTTATTTTTTAAGTTTATGTTTAGGTTTATGTTTATTTTTTTTAGTTTTAATTTTATTTTATTTTCATTTTAGGTTTAGGTTTAGGTTTTTTTTATTTTTTTTTAGTTTTAGGTTTGGGTTTTAGTTTAAGTTTACTTTTAGGTTTTATTTTTTAGTTTAGGTTTAGGTTTTTTTAGTTTATTTTATTTTATTTTAATTTAGGGTTTAGGTTTAATTTATTTCACGTTTAGTTAGGTTTATTTATTTTAGTTTAGGTTTATTTTATTTTGTTTATTTTAGGTTTAGTTTTTTTTTAGTTTATGATTTAGGTTTTTTTTTTTTTTTAAGTTTATTTTTAAGTTTAGATCTTTATTTAGTTTTATTTTATTTTATTTTAGGTTTATTCATTTTTATTTTACATTTAGTTTTTATTTTATTTAGGTTTTATTTTTAGGTTTATTTATTTTTTAGTTTAGTTTAGGTTTTTATTTATTTTATTTTAGTTTAGTTTTTTATTTTTATTTTATTTTCTTTTTAGGTTTAGGTTTAGGTTGAGGTTTAGGTTTAGGTTTTGGATTAGGTTTTAGTTTAGGTTTTTATTTTATTTTATTTTTTTAATTTATTTAAGTTTAGGTTTTATTTATTTATTATTTTATTTTTTTTAGGTTTCATTTAGGTTTAAGTTTTAAGTTTAGGGTTTAGTGTTTAGGGTTTAGGTTTAGGGTTTTGGGTTATGTTTTTGTTTTTTAGGTAGTTTAGGGTTTAGGTTTAGGGTTTAGTTTAGTTAGTTTAGTTATAGGTTTAGTTTAGGATTAGTTTTAGTTTATTTAGGGTTTAGGGTTTGGGATTTAGGGTTTAGAGTTTATTTTTTAATTAATTAAACCAATAGTTTAGGTTTATTTAGTTTATTTAGTTTAAGGTTTAGATTTAGGGTTATTTAGGGTTTAGGTTTATTTTTAAGGTTTAGGGTTTAGGTTTAAGGTTTTGGTTTAGGTTTAGGATTTAGGGTTTTTTTTTTTTTAAAAAAATTAAAATAAACCAAGGTTTAGGTTTATTTAGTTTATTTTTTGTTTATTTTATTTATTTTATTTTTTTATTTTATTTTATTTGGTTAGTTTATTTATTTTAGGTTTATTTATTTTTTAGCTTAGGTTTTATTTTAGTTTATTTTTAGATTTAGGTTTAGGTTTAGGTTTATTTTTTTAGTCAGTTTTATTTTATTTAATTTTTAGGTTTAGGTTTTATTTTTTTATTTTTAGGTTTATCTAGGTTTTATTTTATTTTTTTTAAGTTTAGGTTTTAGGCTTTTATTTTAGGTTTATTTTTAGGTTTTATTTTATAAGTTTCGATTTAGGTTTATTTTATTTTATTTATTTTATTTAGGTTAGGTTAAGGTTTAGGTTATATTTATTTTAGTTTAATTTATTTTTGGTTTCGTTTAGGTTTACTTTATTTATTTAATTTATTTTATTTATGGTTTTTTTTTTAGTTTAGTTTTATTTTTATTTATTTTAGGTATTTTTAGGTTTATTTTTAGGTTTAGATTTTATTTAGTTTTTATTTTATTTTATTTTAGGTTTATTGTAGGTTTATTTTGTCTTATTTTACATTTAGTTTTTAGTTTTTTACACTTAGGTTTATTTTACTTTTTAATTTAGTTTGGGTTTTTATTTATTTTATTTTAGTTTACTTTAATTAGTTTATTTTATTTTCTTTTTAAGCTCAGGTTTAGGTTATTATTTTATTTTAGACTTGAATCTTCGATGAACTCATTCATCATCAAGTCCAGTGCTATGCTGATGATCTCGTGGTCGAAAGTAGAGAAAAGGAAGACCATCTATTTGACATGAGAGTACTTTTTGAATAGTTAAGATAATTTATCCTCAAAATGAACCCTAAAGTGTGCATTGAGTAGCTTTTTGAAATTCCTTGTTTGTTCGACAAGATTGAAATCAATTGAGAAGATCGAGGCGATATTAGAAATGCCACCCCTAAACTCAACTCGGATCATTCCGGTTGGCTTATCAAAGAGGTCCAACCTATCGAGAAGATGTCAGTCATTCTCAACAGTTGTCAAAAAGGATGCCAAGTTCAAGTAGGATGACAAGTGTGAGCATACCTTCGAAGACATCAAGCATTTCCTGATGACACCGTTAGTTCTAGAAGCCCCTATCTAGGGAAAGTGCCTCATACTTAACACTGCTACATTAGATGACAACCTCAGTGCTTTTTTTGGCCCAAAAATGAAAGGAAGGAAAATACGTACTACATTAGTAGTCATCTAATAATCTCTTATCCACCCATTGAGAAGCATTGCCTAGCTTTAATCTTTGCATCCCAAAAGCTACAACACTACATGCTTCCGATAAGGTGAACTTAATTTCTAGGATCATTCCACTAGTATCTCATGATACAATGATATGGGAAGGTTGCACGACGGTCCATGATCCTCTCATTTGACATTACCTTCGTGCCGTGCGGTAAAGGACAAGCACTAGCGATTTCTTAGCACCACACACTTCTTCGACTCTGCTTAGTGATGATCTCCCGATGAACAAATCATGAACTTAGGGGTTACTAGCATTCATTGATGTACTTTGATGGTGTGGCTTCCTCCCAAAAGGAGAAGAACCGAATCTACTATTCTAGGAAAGGTAGGGTAAGAATAGTTCTCTTAACTCTATCAGATTCTCATATCATTTATCCAATCCTTGCATTAACAATGAATCAGAATATGAGGCTCGATTGCGGTTTGGAGTTATCATTACTTTAAGCATCAAAACATCAACATCTTTGGGATTCTCAACTAATTATCAACCAAATCATGGGTCCTATAAGGTTATAAAGCCCAAGCTCCATCACTACCATAAGTACACCATGGAGTTGTTGGCCCAAATCTAGAGGTTTCCATTTATAAGATTCCTCATGGATAGACATAGCATATGCTTTTAGCCAAGCTTGCCAAGAATTGACATGTCCATAGTATGAGTATATATAATAAAGGTCTAAAATAGAGAAATCTTATCTTTTGTTGATATTGAACTCATCTAAAAGTACTCTCTTAAAGGGGAGGTTGTCATTTTGAAGAAGGATGAGGAGTTAGATTGGAGGCAACCATTCATGGATTACCTAAATAATGGCAATATACCTCAAGAGAAGTCCTAAGCCCATCAGATGAAGCATAGAGCACTTTCTTACACTCTTGTGGATGGTGTCTTATATCGGTGATCTTTCAATCATATGTGGTTATGTTGTTTAGACAAGCACAAAGATTCGTGGGTACACTTAGGATTATGTGGAGCCAATCATTCAAGATGAAAGTCGATCGAGACTAGGATCTACCATCGATGATCAAAAATTACATGGATACAACTAGGCAAGGCCACCAATGTCAAATACATAGTGTGGTCCTACACCAACCACCCAACATTCTACATCCTCCTTCTTCTAAAGATCATCAGTTCATCTTATCTACCACTGACTACTTTTCAAAATGGGTGAAGGTGATTTCGCTCAGAGAGGTCACAACTCATCATGTGCTTCAATTTTTTAGGAACCATATCGTATATAGGTTTAGATTTCCTCATCAAATTATATCTGATAATGGTACTACATTCAAGAGCTTTGAGATCAATAAATTTGCCAGGGATAGCATAAATTAGAGATATTCTACCATCAATTACCCGAAGGAAAACTACTTAGCTGAAGCCTTCAACAAAACACTCATATAAATACTAAAGAAGACACTAGAAAACAATAAGCGATAGTGACATGAGCAGTTAGTTGAAGCCTTATGGGCCTACCACACCATATATAGAACTCCAACTCAGTCTACTCTTTTCTCCTTAGTGTATGGGTCCAAGCTTCTACCATTAAAATCCAACTCCCATCACTAAGGATAGTTGTGGGTAGCAAGATCAATAGATCGAACACCAAGTTAGGTTAGCTTGAAGGTTTGTAGGAGACTGGGCATGCCAAAACTTGAGTTGTACAAAGCTAAAATGATTCAAGCTCACAATAAGTTGGTCCATCCTAGATATTTTCAAGTACGAGAGCTTATTTTAATTCCAAAGAGGTTGATTATTACCCGTCGTAAGATGGGAGGCAAGTTTGAACCCACTTGGGAAGGCCCTTTTGCCATAGAGAAGGCCTTCCAAGGAGGATCTTATCAGCATATTAATCATAATTGAGAGTGCCCAATTCTTCCAATCAATGGGCTCTACTTAAGAAAATATTATAAATCATGTTTGAAAATAATTATCATCAATGAAAATTCCATTTTGAATTCATTCTCTTCCATGTTGAAAGTATTCTTGTTTACGAATCTTCCATGATCTGTTTAGTGTAGGTGTAAGGAACCCGAGTGGCATTTTATCCTTCATCGACATGACACCAACACAAACTACACAAAAACCTCTAAAATAAACACAGATTTTTTATCTCAGGTTACTCTGAGTTGAGATAACATCCCCTGGCACTCGATGGAGCTTGCTAGGTCGGTGACATACCACTAGTGTCACCCCAGAGGTCTTCTTTCTTTGGAGGATGTAAGTCTTCTATGCTTTCCTTCCTTACTTGGACACTACACATTGACGAGCATATTGTTAGTTTGGTAGGCCTTACTACATGATTGGAAAACTACCTCATGTTGGCTTTGTTTAAGAGGATGTGAGTCTGCTATGCTTTCTTCTTTGATTAGCCTTCGTGCACTAACTGGGTTGAGTACATTTGAGGTTTAAGATAAGTCCCCTAGTAGCTCCTTCCCTCGACTTCAAGTCAGGTCCAATCCTTCCTGGGCTCCCAACAGTAGTCTAGGTTAGATAACATATGGCTTCTTTATGATAAACTATCGATGATCAGTTTCACTTAAAGTTGTAAGCCTACACACTTTCTTTCTAGATTGATCATTGCACGATGGGCACCTTAGGTTGGTTGGTTTTCACTATCTTGATGAATACACCACTCATGTTGATGATACACCTTAAGTTGGTTAGTTTTCTAACCTTAGCATACACCACTCATGGCAGATGTAAGTCTACTATGCTTTCTCATTGAGTTGGCCATTGTACACCTATTGGCTTTCTTTTTTAGGACTATGGATAACACACCTAGTAGCACCTCCCCTTTGGGCATTATATTTTAATCACGTCCTTTGCAACCCCATTTAGACACTACTCTGGTTACTATCAGATTGGATGGTTGACCTTTCCTAGTAACAACTTGTGTGGTTGGAGAATCTCTTGTGGATGTGCAGATTCTCCCTTGGTTAAGTAAATTTGAGATAGGTCAAGGCGGACATAGCCCCTTCTCAGTGTGTTCCCTCGTATACCAACAGGGTCCATGCAAACATATAAACAAAATATATACTCACTTATGGATTAGGAGGACACCCCTAGTGGTACCTTATCCCAAGCAGGTATCCTATCTTTAGGGTAGTGTCAACAAAACTCCCTATAGGAATTACTTGAATAATTTTTAGTTGATATAAGTCCCCAGGAGCATTCACTTAGTAGTCGTCCTAAGTCGGGTTTGAATAGTTGTTCTACTAGGTCAGTGGTTGTTACTTTAGAAGATGTAAGTCTGCTACACCTTCTTCCTAGCACAACCGTTGCACGAAGGTAACCCTTAGGTTGGCTAGCTCTCCCCATAACATAGACTATCCCTTTGGATTTGCAGATAGGATAGTCGATATCATCTCAAGTCCATCCACACTACAAGGTCCATAAATTAAATCTATCAAATTTGAGCTCACATCCGATGGATATGCCCTTAATTTAAAATCAACCAAACCATATCAAATCACATGAAATTAAGATAAAATTAATTGACTACTTTTGAGTTGACATAAGTCCCAGCGACATTCACTCATGCTAGGTCAAGTTTTTCTCCACATTAATTAAAATAAAATAAACTAAAGTCGATTAGTTTTTAATCCTCGATTATTACTTATCCCCAATGATCTTCTTTCCACACAAATCATATAATCAAATCAAATTCAAACCTTATCCCCAAATTTTCTTCTTCAATCACATGCCCTCACATGTCATTACATTTATGTGATCCCCTAGCGGATCTCCCTCCAAGTCCTTGACATAGAATTCTCATCAAATTTTATTTCTTCTCTTATGCACCTTTAATACTTCAACCAAAAGCCTTACAATGTATTCATTCAAATTACATCATGTTAACATTGTAATCAACTTTTAATGATTTATGATGGTGCAAGCTCAAACTAACTATACAATATCATGCTAAACATATTATAGTGTGAATTAACACACTATATTATATTATAATATATGATGTTATATTATAATTTTCTATAATATAATATATTATCTAACATTACACCTCATTAGAATCACTTAAAAATAACAAATAACAAAATTTTCTCAAAATATGAATAATGTTCATTTTGGATGTAAAATTATTATTTTTCTATTAGAAATGGTACAAAATAGCATAATTCTTTCTTTTTTGGTGTGCCATTAATTTGGCCAAATTCTTGCATCATAACCTTCAAATTAACATTTTTGTGAGTTTTGACCCAATATATTATAACAAATGTAAAACATACTAAAATGTACAATAACATTTAATAACACACCACCACACTCATATATATGTGGAGGTATATTGTTATGTACATTATATTTTAGTATGCTTTTATATAATATATTATCTTACACTACGCCTTAAAATGAATCACCTTAAGCAAAAAAATTTATAAAATTTGGTTGAAAAATGAACATTTATTTTGGATCCAAAATACCATTCTTTTGATTAAATGGCACACCATAGCACACCCCCAATGATGTTCCCTAAATCTTTCCTTAAATTTTGCCAAATTGATCATCTCACTATAAATCAATATTTTTATGAATTATACCGGTACAAACTCATCATATTATAACAAACTAAAATATGCTAAACAACAAGTAGTAATACACAATAATATGCTTTAATGCATGATGCTTTTGCATTATATAGCATCCTATGTTATAATACAATATATCATATTATATTATACTATATTGCATATCACATCACAAGGAATTACTTAAGATAAAAATTATAAAATTAGTCAAAATAATAAAAAATTTATATTTTAGTCTACCCATATTTTAAATTGAAATAATATATTATGATGCCATGCTACCTATTATGAATTTGGCCAAATTCTACCATTTTAAAGTCTAAATCAACATTTTTATAAATAATGCTAGTGTAGGACTACATGATTGTAAAATATTAAAAGAATTTAAAATGCATAGAACAATATATTATGATATATGATGCTATACAACATATAATATTTATTTTGAACATAAAATCTTACTTTTACAAGTGGTAGCACCTTTTACTACAACAATTCCCACTTCAAATTTAACAAATTTCATCATCGATTTATTAAATCAATATTTTTATGATTTAAATTAATATAGATTATAGAACAATACCATAATATACTAAAACATTTCAAAATATCTTATAAAATCCAAAAAAACACATCACTACATGCTCAAATATATGATTCTTCATTACACTATAATATATGGTATTATAATATGATTTAGGGTTGGTTTAGGTATTCAAATCTTTAATAGTCAAGGAAAGTCTCTTGAAGACATTTTCTATAGCTACCATAACTATGTTAGGATTAAGTCATTCTTTAGATCTACTCTTAATGACATCTTTATTCATGGTTTAGGGTTTAGGTTTAGGGTTTAGGTTTAGGGTTTGTGCTTAGTTTATGGTTTAGGGTTTAAGGTAAGTTTATGGTTTAGGGTTTAAGGTAAGTTTATGGTTTAGAATTTGGGGTTTAGGGTTTACAATTTGTGGTTTATGTTTAGGGTTTACATTTGGGGTTTAGGGTTTAGGGATTAAAGTTTAGGGTTTAATGTTTAGGGTTTAGGGTTTAGGGTTTAGGGTTTAGGGTTTTGGTTTTAGCTTTAGAGTTTAAGTTTTAATTTAAGGTTTTAAGGTTTAGGGTTTAGGGTTTAGGGTTTATGAGAGAACAAATTTAGATTCAACATTTCTTCTTTTCGATTTCATCAACCAAGTAGCACCTTAAGTTTTCTAAGACACAAGCTATGACATAAATAAAAAATGAGCAGCCTTAGAGCAAATTCAAAACCCTGGATAAGTAAAATCATCTCTACCGTAAAGGCGGTTCCATAAGTAGCTGATCAGTTATTCAATTTCTCCAATTCCCATTACCACCCACTCTCGGGTAGAGGGGCGTCCATCATATCCCATCTCTCCCTCTCACCACCACAGTTGTAGCCTCCCATTACTCCTCCATAACCATAACTGCCACCACCTCCCTATCCTAGCACCTCCAAATCCCCCCACCACTACGATAGCGATGCCTCCACCTTCACCTCCCTTGATCTAGACTCCTAGTTGATGGTGATGTTCTTGCCATCAAGGTTCACATTCTTTAGGTTTAGGGTTTTTGGGTTTGGGTTTTGTTATTTTTTAAGGTTTAGGGTTTAGGTTTAGGGTTTAGGATTTAGGGTTTAGGGTTTTAAGGTTTAGGGTTTAGGGTTTAGGTTTAGGTTTTGGGTTTAGGGTTTAGGTTTTAGGGTTTAGGGTTGTAGGTTTAGGGTTGTAGTTTTAGGGTTGTAGGTTTAGGGTTTGGTGTTTAGGGTTAATTTTAGGGTTTAGGGTTTAAAGTTTATGGCTTAGGATTTAGGGTTTAGGGTTTCTCATTTTAAATTAAGTAAATCAAAAGGTTTAGGTTTATTTAGTTTATTTTTTATTTATTTTAGTTTATTTGAGTTTATTATATTTTATATTTTATATTTTTATTTAGGTTTATTTTTTTTATTTTCATTTATTTATTTTAGGTTTTTTTTATTTTAGTTTAGGTTTTTTATTTTATTTTTTTTTAGGTTTAGGTTTATTTTTAATTGAGTTTTATTTTTATTTTATTTTTTGATTTAGGTTTATTTTATTTTTTTATTTTAGGTTTAGGTTTAGGTTTTTTTATTTTTTAGGTTTATTTTAGGTTTATTTTTAGGTTTTATATTATTTTAGTTTAGGTTTAGTTTTTTATTTTTGTTTATGTTTAGATTTAGGTTTAATTTATTATTTTAGGTTTAGGTTAAGATTTTATTTATTTAGTTTAAGTTTAGGTTTATTTTATTTTAGGTTTAAGATTTTTTTAGTTTAGGACTTAGGTTTTAAATTTTTATTTATTTTTAAGTTTTATTATTTAGGATTATTTATTATTATTTTAGGTTTAGTTTTTATTTTATTTAGGTTTTTTTTTTATTTTTTAATTTAGTTTAGTTTTATTTTTTATTTTATTTTCTTTTAGGTTTAGGTTTAGGTTTTAGTTTATGTTTTTTTTATTTTTTTATTTTATTTTGTTTATATTTTTTTTTTATTTTATTTTTCAATTTTATTTAGTTTAGGGTTAAGTTTTTTAGCTTTAGGGTTTTATAGTTTATGTTTATGGTTTGGGGTTTAGGGTTTTGGTTTTAGGTTTAAGGTTTTTTTAATAGAACAAATTCATTTCTTCTTCTCGATTTCATCAACCAAGTAGCACCCAAGTTTTCTAAGACACAAAAGATGATATAGACAAAAAATGAGTACCCATAGAAATCAAAATCCTTAGATAAGTAGAATCTCTCTTGAAAAGATAGTTCCATAAGCGGCATTGGATTCGCCATTCTTGGTTTCTCTAGTTCCCATTAAAACCACCCCTCTCAGTAGTGGGATCCACCATCATATCCCTCTCTCTCCACCACCACCATATATAACCTCCCATCTCACCTCCATAACAACCACTACTCGCACCTCGGATCCCCACCACCCTGCAAACCACGACTTCACCTCCATCCAAACTAGTAACCATGGTTGTGGTGATGTTCACACTAGTTTCTATTCTTAGATTTAGGGTTAGTTTATGATTTAGGGTTAGTTTAGGGTTTAGGGTTTAGCATTTAGTGTTTATGGTTTGGGGTTTACGGTTTAGGGTTGTAGGTTTCAGAGTTTAGGATTTAGGGTTTAGGGTTTAGGGTTTAAAGTTTAGAGTTTAGGGTTTAAGGTTAGTTTAGAGTTTATGGTTTAGGGTTTAGGGTTTCAAGTTTGTTAGGGTTTAGGTTGGGTTTAGGTTTATTTATGTTTATGTAGGTTTAGGGTTTAAGTTTAGGTTTAGTTTAGGGTTTTTAGGAGGTTTAGGGTTTTAGAGTTTAGGGTTTAAGGTTTAGGGTTTAGGGTTATAGGGTATAGGGTTGTAGGTATAAGGTTGTAAGTTTAGGGTTTTAGGTTTAGGGTTTAGGGTTTAGGGATTTTTTTTTTTAATTTAAGTAAACTTGTAGGTTTAGATTTATTTAGTTCATTTAGTTTATTTTTTATTTAGGTTTATTTTTTTTAGTTAGTTTGATTTATTTATTTCAAGTTTATTTATTTTATTTTAGGTTTTTTATTTTAGTTTTTTTTAGGTTTAGGTTTATTTTTTAGTTGAGTTTTATTTTTATTTTATTTTTTATGTTTAGGTTTACTTTTTTATTTTTAGGTTTAGGTTTAGGTTTTTATTTTATTTTTTAGGTTTAGGTTTTATTTTAGTTTATTTAGGTTTATTTTTAGTTTAGGTTTAAGTTTATTTTTTAGTTTATTTATTTATTTTATTTAGTTTAGGTTTAGGTTTAGGTTTAGGTTTAGGTTTATTTATTTTAGTTTAGTTTAGTTTTATTTAGGTTTAGGTTAATTTTATTTTGTTTATTTAGTTTTTATTTTAGGTTTAGGTATTTTTTTTAGTTTAGGGTTTAGGTTTTATTTTTTTATTTCTTTTAGGTTTTATTTTTAGGTTTATTTTTTAGGTTTAGGTTTTATTTAGTTTTTATTTTAGGATTATTTTATTTTTATTTTATGTTTAGTTTTAATTTTATTTAGGTTTAATATTCTTTGTTTTATTTTATTTTTAAATTTAGTTTAAGTTTTTATTCATTTTATTATAATTTACTTTTATTTTTTATTTTATTTTATTTTTAGGTTTATGTTTAGATTTTTTATTTTATTTTATTTTATTTCAATTTAGGTTTTTTTATTTATTTTATTACTAGGTTTTATTTTGTTTATGTTTAGGTTTTTAGGTTTTCTGGGTTCAAGGTTTAGGGTTTTGGGTTTAGGGTTTAGGGTTTAGGATTTTAGGGTTTAGGGTTTTATGGTTTAAGGTTTTGGGTTAGGGTTAGGGTTTAAGGTTTATTTAATCTTTTGCTTTAGGTTTAGGTTTTGAGGTTTAGGGTTGTTTATTATTTAGGGTTGATCTTTGGGTTTAGGATTAGGTTTAGGGTTTAGGGTTTAGGGTTTAAGTTTTTAGGGTTTAGGGTTTAGAGTTTAGGATTTAGGGTTTAGGGTTTAAGGTTTAGGTTTTAAGGTTTAGGGTTTAGGGTTTAGAGTTGTATGTGTAGGTTTTAGGGTTTAGGGTTTAGGGTTTAGGATTTAGGGTTTAGGGTTTAGAGTTTAGGGTTAAGGGCTTTTTTTTTAATTAAGTAAACCGTCAAGTTTAGGTTTATTTAGTTTATCTTATTTATTTTAGCTAATTTTATTTTTTCTTTTTATTTAGGTTTATTTTTTATTTTTATTTAGTTTAGTTTATTTATTTTAGGTTTATTATTTTAGTTTAGGTTTTTTATTTTAGTTTATTTTTAAGGTTTATGTTTAGGTTTATGCTTTTTTTAGTTTAGTTTTATTTTCATTTTATTTTTTAAGTTTAGGTTTTATTTTTATTTTTTGGTTTAGGTTTAGGTTTTTATTTTATTTTTTTATTTAGGTTTTTATTTTATGTTAACTTTTAAGCTTTATTTTTTTGTTTAGGTTTAGGTTTATTTTAGTTTATTTTATTTTATTTAGTTTAGGGTTTAGGTTAAGTTTTTATTTTAGGTTTAGGTTTAGGTTTATTTATTTTAGTTTAGTTTATATTAGTTTAGGTTTAGGTTATTTTATTTTGTTTATTTTAGGTTTAGATTTTTTTTAGTTTAGGATTTAGGTTTTATTTTTTATTTATTTATTGGTTTATTTTTTAGGTTTATTTTTAGGTTTAGGTTTTATTTAGTTTTATTTTATTATATTTTAGGTTTATTTATTTTTTATTTTTTATTTTCTTTAGGGTTTTTCTTTTTTTGTTTATTTGATTTATGTGTTTATGCTCAGGTTTAAGTTTAGGTTTTGGTTTAGGTTTAGTTTTAGGTTTTATTTTATTTAGTTTATTTTTTTTATTTTATTTATTTTTTAAGTTTATTTTTTAGGTTTTAGGTTTTAGGTTTTTAGGGTTTGGGGTGTTTTAGGAGGGTTTAGGGTTTAGGTTTAGGTGATTAAGTGTTTAGTTTAGGGTTTAGGGTTGTAGGTTTAGGATTCAGTGTTTAGGGTTTAGGGTTAGTTTTAAGGTTTAGGGATTAAAGTTAGTTTTATGGTATATTTTTTTAATTAGGTAAACTCATAGGTTTAGGTTTTTTTAGTTTACTTTTTATTTATTTGAGCATATTTTATTTTTTATTTTATTTAGGTTTATTTTTTACTTTATTTAGTTTAGTTTATTTATTTTAGGTTTATTTCATTTTAGGCTTTTTTATTTTAGTTTATTTTTTAGGTTTAGGTTTAGGTTTATTTTTAGTTTATTTTATTTTATTTTATTCTTAAGTTTTATTTTTATTTTAGGTTTAGATTTAGGTTTTTATTTTATTTTTGTTGGTTTCAATTTTAGGTTTTTATTTTAGGTTTATTTTTTGGTTTTATGTTTTAGTTTATGTTTAGCTTTATTTTAAATTTATTTTATTTTATTTAGGGTTTAGGTTTAGGTTTATGTTTAGTTTATTTTAGGTTTAGGTTTAGGTTTATTATTTTAGATTAGTTTATTTTAGTTTAGGTTTAGGTTTATTTTATTTTTATTTTAGGTTTAGGTTTTTTTAGTTTTAGTTTAGGGTTTAGGTTTTATCTTTTTTTTTACATTTTATTTTAGGTTTAGGTTTTATTCAATTTTTTATTTTAGGTTTATTTATTTATTTTAAGTTTAGTTTTATTTTATTTAGGTTTTATGTTTAATTTATTTTTTAATTTATTTTATTTACTTTAGTTCTTAAATTGTTTTTATTTTCTTTTTAGGTTTAGCATTAGGTTTAGGTGTTAGTTTTCATTTTTATTTTATTTTATTATTTTATTTTAATTTTGTTTAGATTTTTTATTTATTTTAATTTTAGGTTTAGGTTTATTAGTTAGTTGAGGTTTAGGGTTTAGGTTTAGGGTTTAGTTTTAGGTTTTGGTTTAGGGTTTTAGGGTGTAGGGTTTTAGGTTTAGGGTTTAGGGTTGTAGGTTTAGGTTTTAGGGTTTGGGTTTAGGTTTTAGGTTTAGGGTTCATGTTTTAGTTTAGGGATTAGGGTTTTTTGGTTTTTTAATAGAAAACAAATTGATTGACATTTCTTCTCTTCAATTTTATCAACCAAGTAACACCATGTTTTCTAAGACACAAGTGATGACATAGATAAAAAATGAGAACACATAGAAAATAAAACCCTAGATCATTAGAACCATCTCTTGTAAAGACATAGTTCCATAAGTAGCGGTCAGTTGGTCATTCTTATTTCTCGGTTCCCATCACCAGAACTTCTCATGTAGGATCCACCATCATTTCTTGTTTCTCTCCCTCTGCCACCACCATGGATGTAACCTCCAATTTATTTTTAGTTTATTTTATTTTATTTAGTTTATGGTTAAGGTTTTGTTTATTTTAGGTTTAGGTTTATTTTATTTTATTTATTTTCGGTTTTTTTTTAGTTTAGGGTATAGGTTTTATTTTTATTTATTTTCAGGTTTATTTTTTTCATTTAGGTTTTTATTTAGTTTTTATTTTATTTTATTTCAAAATAATTTTATTTTTATTTTATGTTTAGTTTTTATTTTATGTTAATTTTTTATTTTTTGGTTTATTTATTTTTTTAGTTTAGTTTAGGTTTTTATTTATTTTAATTTAGTTTAGCTTTTATTTTTTAAATTTTATTTTCCGTTTATGTTTATGTTTAGGTTTAGGTTTTAGTTTAGGTTTTTTTTTTATTTTATTTTTTTATTCTTTTTAGGTTTAGGTTTTTTTAAGTTTTATTTAGTTTAGGTATAGGTTTTTAGGGTTTAGGGTTTAGGTTTATGGTTTAGGGTTTAGGGTTTAGGGTTTAGGGTTTAGGGTTTAGTTTTTTGGGTTTAGGGTTTAGGGTTAGTTAAAGCTTTAGGATTTTTTAGGGTTTAGGGTTTAGGTTTCGAGTTTAGGTTTAGTTTTAGGTTTAGTTTAGGGTTTAGGGTTTAGGCTTGTAGGTTTAGGGTTCACGATTTATGATTTAAAATTAGGGTTTTTTTTATTTATTTTACATTTTTTAAAAAATTAAGTAAACTCGTAGGTTTAGGTTTATTTAGTTTATTTTTTATTTATTTTAGTTTATTTATTTTTTGATTTAGGTTTTAGGTTTTTATATTAGGTTTATTTTTAGGTTTTAGTTTTTAGTTTAGGATTAGATTTATTTTTAGTTTATTTTATTTTATTTAGTTTTGGTTGAGGTTTATGTGTAGTTTATTTTAGGTTTAGGTTTAAGTTTTATTTAATTTTAGTTTATTTTAGCTTAGGTTTAGGTTATTTTTTATTTAGGTTTATTTAGATTCTTATTTTTTATTTAGTTTATTTATTTTATTTTATTTATTTTGGTTTATTTATTTAGGTTTATTTATTTTAGTTTAGGTTTTATTTTAGTTTATTTATTTTTAGGTTTAGGTTTAGTTTTATATTTATTTTTATTTTAGTTTTATTTTATTTAATTTTTTAGGTTTAGGTTTTATTTTTTTTAGTTTTTGAATTTTATTTTTTTATTTTTTTAGGTTTAAGTTTTAGGTTTTATATTAGGTTTATTTTTAAGTTTTTTTTAGTTTAGGTTTATTTTTTATTATATTTTATTTTATTTAGTTTAGGATTTAGTTAAGTTTATTTTAGGTTTAGGTTTTATTTATTTTAGTTTAGTTCATTTTTTTTTTAGGTTTAGGTTTATTTTATTTGTTTATTTTTCTTAGGTTTTTTTTAGTTTAGGGTTTAGGTTTTATTTTTTTTTATTTTTTTTTAGGTTTATTTTTTAGATGTAGATTTTATTTAGTTTTATTTTATTTTACTTTAGGTTTATTTTATTTTTATTTTATGTTTAATTTTTATTTTATTTGGGTTTTTTTTTAGGTTTATTTTATTTTTTTAGTTTAGTTTAGGTTTTCATTTATTTTAGTTGTGTTTTATTTTTTTATTTTATTTTTAGGTTTAGGTTTAGGTTTGGTTTAGGTTTTAGTTTGGTTTTATTTTATTTTATTTAGGTTTAAGTTTTTGTTTATTTTATTTTTTTAGTTTTATTTTAGGTTTAGGTTTAGTTTTGGTTTTTTAGGTTTAGGGTTTATGGTTTAGGTTTAGTTTAGGTTTAGGTTTAGGTTTGGTTTAGTTTAGAGTTTGGGTTTAGGTTGTAGGTTTTAGGGTTTAGGTTTAGGTTTAGTTTAGGGTTTAGTGTTTAGTTTAGGTTTAGTTTTAGGGTTTAGTGTTTATTATTTTAGTGTTTAGGTTTAGGGTTAGTTTAGGGTTTTAGGTTTAGGTTTAGGGTATAGGTTTAGGTTATTTATTTAATTTTATTTTTTAAATTAAGTAAATTAGTATGTTAGATTTATTTAGTTTATTTTATTTATTTTAGTTATTTTATTTTTTTTAATTTTATTTAGTTTAGTTTATTTATTTTAGTTTATTTTTAGGTTTAGGTTTATTTTTAGTTTAGTTTTATTTTATTTTATATTCTTGGTTTAGGTTTTATTTTTTTTTATTTTTAGGTTTGCTTTAGGTTTTTACTTTATTTTTTTTAGAATAGGTTCTAGGTTTTTATTTTGGGTTTATTTTTGGTATTATTTTTTAGTTTAGGTTCAGGTTTATTTTAAGTTTATTTTATTTTATTTAGGGTTTAGGTTTAGGTTTAGGTTTATATTATTTTAGGTTTAGGTTTAGCTTTTTTAGTTATTTAGTTTAGGTTTAGGTTTATTTTATTTTAGGTTAGGTTTAGGTTTTATTTTTTATTTATTTTTAGATTTTATTTTTAGGTTTAGTTATTTATTTAGTTTTTATTTCATTTTATTTTAGTTTTATTTTATTCTGGTTTTTTATTTTTTACTTTAGTTTAGGTTTTTTCTTTATTTCATTTTAGTTTAGTTTTTATTTATTATTTTATTTTCTTTTTTAAGTTTTGGTTTAGGTTTAGTTTTAATTTAGGTTTTAATTTATTTTTTTATTTTATTTTGGTTTAGGTTTTATTTTATTTTATTTTTTTAGGTTTGGGCTTTAAGGTTTAGGGTGTTTAGGTTTAGGTTTTAGAGTTTAGGGGTTTAGGTTTAGGGTTTAGGGTTTAGGTTTTTTTTTTTAGGGTTTAGGGTTTAGGGTTTAGTGTTTTTAGGGTTTAGGGTTTAGGGTTTATGGTTTAGGTTTTATGTCTAGGATTCAGGTTTTGGATTTTTTCTTTTAACAAAGAACAAATTTAGATTCAACATTTCTTCTTTTTGATTTCATCAACCAAGTAACACACCAAATTTTCTAAGACACAAGCGACGACATAGATCAAAAATGAGCGCAGAGAAAATCAACAACCACAGATAACTAGAACTATCTCTCTTGTAAAGACATAGTTCCATAAGCGATCGGATCAGTTCTTTAGTTTCTCCAGTTCCCATAACTACTCCAGCCTCTCAGTAGCGGGATCCAAAATCATATCCCTAATATCTCCCTTTTCCACCACCATGGCTGTAACCTCTGTTGCTTTTCCTAACTCCATAACCACAACTGCTCTGACCACCAACTCCATATCTACCAGCACCTCTAGAACCCCCACCACCACTGCGATCATCATTGCCTCCTCCTTCACCTCCACGCTTGATCTACTAAGTGTAGTTGCGTTGATGTTCCTATCAAGGTTACGCCTCTTAGTGTTTAGGTTTAGTTTTAGGTTTATGGTTTAGGTTTATTTTTTAATTTATTTAGTTACTTTAGGATTAGGTTTAAGTTTGGGGTTTTTTAGGGTTTAGGGTTTAGGGTTTAGGGTTTAGTTTAGGGTTTAGGGTTTAGGGTTTAGGGTTTAAGGTTGAGGTGTAGCTTATGGTTTAGGGTTTAGGGTGGGTAGGTTTAGGTTTAGGGTTTAGGGTTTAGGGGTTTTAGAGTTTAGGAGTTTAGGTTTAGGGTTTATGGTTTATGATTTAGAGTTTAGTGTTTTTTTTAAAATTAAAGTAATAATTTTATTTATTTAGTTAGTTTATTTAGTTTTAGTTTAGGGTTTAGGGTTTAGGTTTGGGTTTAGGGTTTAGGGTTTAGGATTTAGGTTTAGAGTTTTTTTTTAAATTAAGTAAAGGTTTAGTTTATTTATTTTATGTAGTTTATTTTTATTTATTTTAGTTTATTTTATTTTTATTTTATTTAGGTTTTATTTTTTGTTCGGTTTATTTATTTTAATTTAGGTTTTCATTTTAGTTAATTTTTTTTAGGTTTAGGTTTAATTTTTTTTGTTGAGTTTTATTTTATTTTATTTTTTTTAAGTTTTATTTTTTTTTTATTTTAGGTTTAGGTTTAGGTTTTAATTTATTTTTTTAGGTTCTAATTTAGGTTTTATTTTAGGTTTTCTTTTTTTATTTAGTTTAAGTTTATTTTTTTATTTTATATTATTTGGTTTAGGTTTAGGTTTATTTATTTTTTTAGTTTAGTTTATTTTGTTTAGGTTTAGGTTTAGGTTTATTTTATTTTATTTTATTTTAGGTTTTGGTTTTTTTTTTAGTTTATTTTAGAATTAACTTTATTTTATTAGGTTTATGCATTTTATTTTTATTTATTTTATTTTTTATTTATTTTTATATTTTTTTTGATTTTTATTTTTGTTTATTTTATTTTTATTTTTATTTATTTTTATTTTTATTTTAGTTTTATTTTATTTAGATTTATTTTTTTAGGTTGAATTTTATTTTGTTTTATTTTAGGTTTATTTTAGGTTTATTTTAGTTTAGTTTTTATTTTATTTAGATTTTATTTTGAGGTTTATTTTACTTTTATTTAGTTTTGGTTTTATTTAGTTTATTTATTAGTTTATTTTATTTTATTTTAGGTTTAGGTTTATGTTTAAGTTTAGGTTTTATTTTATTTTAGACTTGAATCTTTGATGAACTCATTCATCATCAAGTCGAATGCTATGTTGATGATCTCGGTCAAAAAGTATAGAAAAGGAAGACCATCTCTTTGACTTGAGAGTAGTTTTCGAACAGTTAAGACAATTTAATCATAAAATGAACCCCCAGAAGTGTGCATTAGGAGTGGCTTAAGGGAAATTCCTTGGGTTTATTATACGACACCAAGGAATCGAAATTAATTCGGAGAAGATCAAGACGATATTAGAAATGCCACCCCCTAAAAGTTTAACTCAACTCAGATCATTTCAAGGGCGATTGGCATATCTAAGATGATTTATATCCAACCTATCAAGAAGATGTCAGCCATTCTCAACACTTGTCAAAAAGGATGCCAAGTTCAAGTGGGATGACGAGTGTGAGCATGCCTTCAAAGCATTACAATGGCGTCGCCCGATTCTAGCGACTATCCGGCAAGCCACTCATACTGCTTGTTTAGATGACTCACTTGGTTCTTTGTTGGCCCAAGCAATGATGAAGGGAAGGAAAACACACTCTACTACCTGCCATCATCTAATCCCTTGAGGCTAATTATCCAACCATTGAGAAGTATTGCTAGCTTTAATCTTTGCATCCCAAAAGCTATACATGCTTCCTCATAAGGTGAACTTAATCTCTAGGATCAATCCCTATAGTATCTCATGACATGGCTAATGTTATCCTTATGGTTGGACGGTCCATGATCTTCTTACGGTTTGACATTACCTTCATACCCCTGTGGTGAAAGGACAAGCACTAGTGGATTTCTTAGCAACACACCCACTTATTGCGACTCTCCAAGTGATGATCTCTCCATGAACAAATCATGAACTTAGGGGATACTATCATTCACCACTGGGAGATGTACTTTGATGGTGCGGCTTCCTCTCGAAAAGGAGAAAAACTGCAATCTACTATTCCAGGAAAGGCAGGGGTAGGAATAGTTCTCTTAACTCGGTGTGATGTGATAAGATTTTCATATCATGTCCAATCCTTGCACCAAGAACAAAAGCCAAATATGAGGCTCTGATTATAATTTTGGAGTTATCTGTTACTCTAAGCATCAACATCAACATCTTTGGGGATTCTCATAATTATCAACCAAATCATTTGGGTCCTATAAGGTTATAAAGCCCAAGATCCATCACTACCACAAGTACACCATGGAGTTGTTGGCCCAAATCTAGGGTTACCATTTATGAGATTCCTCAAGGAGAGAATGTCGTAACATATGCTTTAGCCAAGCTTGCCAAGAGTTGGCAAGTCTGAAGGATTAGTCCTTATCAATAAAGGTCCAAATAGATAAGTTTTATTCCTTATTGATATTGAACTCATCAAAAAGTACTCTCTTGAAGGGGAGGTTGCCATTGCTAAAAAGGACGAGGAGTTAGATTAGAGGCAACCATTCATGGATTACCTAAATAAATAAAAACTACCTCAAGAGAAGTCCCAATCCCATCAGATGAAGCAGATAACACTTTCCTATGCTCTTATGGATGGTGTCTTATATCAGTGTTCTTTCGATCATATGTGGTTACATTGTTTAGATAATCATGAAGTCCATAAGATCATGATCGAAGTACACTCTAGATTATGTGGATCCAACCAATTTGGTCCGAAGATGAAAGCCAAGATCAAGAGACTAGGATACAATTGACTATTGCTGATCAAATATTGCATGGCTACGTCTAGGCGAGGCCACCAATGTCAAATACACAGTGTTGTCCTACACAAACCACTCAACATTCTACATCTTAAATTAGCCTCATGTCCATTCAAGTGTTGGGGTGCTAACATAGTGGGTCTGATTGATCCTCCTTCTTCCAAGGGTAATCGATTCATCTTAGCTACTACTTACTTTTCCAATTAGGCGAAGGTGATTCCGCTTAGAGAGGTCCGCACTTCGACATGTGCTCCAATTTTTTGAACCATATCGTATATAGGTTTGGAGTGCCTCAATTTATATCGATAATGGTATTACATTCAAGAGCAAGAGAAACAACTTTGCCCAAAGATACAACATAGATTGGAGATACTCTACCATCAACTACCTGAGGCCAAACAGCTTAGCAGAAGTCTTCAGCAAAACTATAATCCAAATACTAAAGAACACTCTACAACGATAAGTGTGGCATGAGCATTAGTTGAAGCCTTGTCGGCATATAGAACTCCAACTCATTCTACTCCTTTCTCCTTAGTGTATGGGTCAGTCATTCTACCATTAAAGTCCAACTCACTAAGAATAGGGTTACAAAATCACAATAGAGCAATGCCAAGTTGTTAGAAGAGCTCAAAGGTTTGGAAGAGAATGCTTAGCATGCTAAAACCTCAAGTTGTACAATGCTAAAATGATTCAAGTTCACAATAAGTTGGTCCATCCTAGAGCTTTTCAAGAAGGAGAGCTTATTTTAGTTCTAAAGGGACAGATTATTTCTCGTTGTAAGATGGGTGGCAAGTTTGAACCAACTTAGGAAGGCTCTTTTTACCAGGAGGATCTTATCGTTATTAATCATAAGGGAGCACCTAGTGCTTCCAATCAATGGGCTCTACTTACAGAAATATTATAAATCATGTTTGAAAATAATTATAATCAATTAAAATTCCATTTTGAATTTAATCTAATCCATGTTGAAAGTATTCTTATTTTCAAATCTGCCATGATGTGTTTAGGGTTGGTGTAAAGAACCTGAGCGGCGTCCTATCCTTCATCAACACAACACGAACACAAAATGCACACAAACATATAAAACAAACACATATCTTTTGTCTCGGGCTTCTATGACTTAAGATAATGCCTCCAAGGCACTCTCTCAGTAGCTGCTCTAGGTAGGGTTGACATGCTACCCTGCTAGTGTCACCTGCGATCTTCTTGCTTTGGAGGATGTAAGTCCTACACTTTCCTTCCTTACTTGTCACTCCACATGAGTGCCTTGTTAGTTTGTTAGGCATTACTTGTGGGTAAGCTTTCATGTTAGCTTCATTTAAGAGGATGTGAGTCTACTATGCTTTCTTCTTAGATTAGCCTTCATACACTAACTAGGTTGAGTATATTTGAGGTTTAGGATAAGTCCCCTAGATGCTCCTTTCCTCTTGACTGCTTCAAGTCTAGGTCCAGTCCTTCCTTGGGGCTCCCCACTAAGTAGTCACTCTAGGTCAAATAATATATGTCGTGCCGATGGCAGACTATCCCGATGATCAGTTCCACTTGGAAAGTTGTAAGCCTACATGCTTTATTTCAAGTTTGATCGTTTCACAGATGATACCTTAGGTTTGTTGGTTCTCACTATGCTAATGGATACACCACCATCATGATGGATAAACTTAGGTTGGTTGGTTCTCACACCTTAGGATACACCACTAATAGCAAATTTAAGTCTGTGCTTTCTCCTTAAGTTGGCCAGTCACTATAGGCTTCTTTTCCAAGGCTCGGATAAGTGCCCCTAGTAGGGCCTCTCCTGTGGCACTATATTTGGATCATGTGCTTTGCGACCCCATTTAGACACTACCTGGGTTACTATCAAATTGGAAAGTTCTATTTTCCTAGTAACCAACCCTGTGGTTGGAGAATCTGTCTTGTGGATTTGCAAATTTTCCCTTGGTCGAGCAAATATGAGATAGGTCAAAATTGCCATAGGCCCTTCTCAGTGTGGTCCCTCTCACACCAACAAGGTCCACAAAAACATATAAATAAAATATATATAGGATTATGATTTAAAATTAGGGTTTTTTTATTTATTTTACATTTTTTTAAAAATTAAGTAAACTCATAGTTTTAGGTTTATTTAGTTTATTTTTTATTTATTTTTTTGTATTTATTTTTTAGTTTAGGTTTTAGATTTTTACATTAGGTTTATTTTTAGGTTTTATTTTTTAGTTTAGGTTTAGATTTACTTTTAGTTTATTTTATTTTATTTAGTTTTGGTTGAGGTTTATGTGTAGTTTATTTTAGGTTTATGTTTAAGTTTTATTTATTTTAGTTTAGTTTATTTTAGTTTAGGTTTAGGTTATTTTATATGTAGGTTTATTTAGATTCTTATTTTTATTTAGTTTAGCTTATTTTATTTTTATTTATTTTGGTTTATTTATTTAAGGTTTATTTATTTTAGTTTAGGTTTTTTATTTTAGTTTATTTTTTAGGTTTAGGTTTAGTTTTATATTTATTTTTTTATTTTAGTTTTTTTATTTTATTTAATTTTTTTTTAGGTTTTTTATTTTTAAGTTTTGGATTTTATTTTATTTTTTTTAGGTTTAAGTTTTAGGTTTTATATTAGGTTTATTTTAAGTTTTTTTTTTTTTTTTTAGTTTAGGTTTTGGTTTATTTTTATTATATTTTATTTTATTTAGTTTAGGATTTAAGTTAAGTTTATTTTAGGTTTAGGTTTTATTTATTTTAGTTTAGTTCATTTTTGTTTAAGTTTAGGTTTATTTTATTTTGTTTATTTTAGGCTTAGAAATTTATTTTTAGTTTAGGGTTTAGGTTTTATTTTTTTAATTTTTTTTTAGGTTTATTTCTTTAGATGTAGATTTTTATTTAGTTTTTATTTTAGTTTACTTTAGGTTTATTTTATTTTTATTTTATGTTTAATTTTTATCTTATTTGGGTTTTTTATTTTTAAGTTTATTTTATTTTTTTAGTTTAGTTTATGTTTTTATTTATTTTAGTTATTTTATTTTTTATTTTATTTTATTTTAGGTTTAAGTTTAGGTTTGATTTAGGTTTTAGTTTTGGTTTTATTTTATTTTATTTAGGTTTAAGTTTTTATTTATTTTATTTTGGTTTTATTTAGTTTAGGTTTAGGGTTTTTTTTTAGGTTTTAGGTTTTAGGTGTTTAGGTTTAGGGTTTAGTTTATATTTTAGGTTTAGTTTAGGGTTTAAGGTTTAGGGTTTAGTTTAAGTTTAGAGTTTAGTTTAGGGTTTAGGTTTTAGGGTTTAGTTTATTTAGGGTTTAGGTTTAGGGTTTAGTGTTTTAGGTTTAGGGTTTAGTGTTTAGGGTTTAGGTTTATTATTTTAGTGTTTAGTTTAGGTATATTTTAGGGTTTAGATTTAGGTTTAGTATTATATTTAAGGTTATTTATTTAATTTTTTTATTTTTTTTAAATTAAGTAAATTAGTATGTTTAGATTTATTTAGTTTATTTTTTATTTATTTTAGTTATTTAAAAAAAATTTTTTATAATTAGTTTTATTTTAATTTTTTATTTAGTTTCGTTTATTTATTTTAGTTTATTTTTTAATTTAGGTTCATTTTTTAGTTTAGTTTTATTTTTATTTTATATTCTTGGTTTAAGTTTTATTTTTTTATTTTTAGGTTTCGCTTTAGGTTTTTACTTTATTTTTTTAGAATAGGTTCTAGGTTTTTATTTTGGGTTTATTTTTAGGTATTATTTTAGTTTAGGTTGGTTTATTTTAGTTTATTTTATTTTTATTTAGGGTTTAGGTTTAGGTTTAGGTTTATATTATTTTAGGTTTTGCTTAGCTTTAGTTATTTTAGTTTAGTTTAGGTTTAGGTTTATTTTATTTTTATTTTAGGTTAAGGTTTAGGTTTTATTTTTTATTTATTTTTAGATTTTATTTTTAGGTTTAGTTATTTATTTAGTTTTTATTTCATTTTATTTTAGTTTTATGTTATTTTGGTTTTTTATTTTTTACTTTAGTTTAGGTTTTTCTTTATTTCATTTTAGTTTAGTTTTTATTTATTATTTTATCTTCTTTTTTAAGTTTTGGTTTAGGTTTAAGTTTTAATTTAGGTTTTAATTTAATTTACTTTTTTATTTTATTTTGGTTTAGGTTTTTATTTATTTTATTTTTTTAGGGTTTATTGGGCTTTAGGTTTAGTGTTTAGGTTTTAGAGTTTGGGGTTTAGGATTTAGGGTTTAGGGTTTAAGATTTTAAGGTTTAGGGTTTAGGGTTTAGTGTTTTTAGGGTTTAGGGTTTAGGGTTTATGGTTTAGGTTTTATGTCTTGGATTCAAGTTTTTGATTTTTTCTTTTAACAAAGAATAAATTCAGATTCAACATTTCTTCTTTTTTATTTCATCAACTAAGTATCACATCAAATTTTCTAAGACACAAGCGATGACATTGATCAAAAATGAGCGCACATAGAGAAAATCAACAACCCTAGACAACTAGAACTATCTCTACTGTAAAGACATAGTTCCATAAGCAGCAAATCGGATCTTTTGTTCTTTAGTTTCTCCAGTTCCCAATAGAACTACTCTGGACTCTTGAGTAGCGGGATCCAAAATCATATCCCTGATATCTCCCTTTACCACCACCATGGCTGTAACCTCTGTTGCTTTTCCTAACTCCATAACCACAACTGCTCTGACCACCAACTCCATATCTACCAGCACCTCTAGAACCCCCACCACCACTGCGATCATCGTTGCCTCCTCCTTCACCTCCACTGCTAGATCTACACTAAGTGTAGTTCACGTTGATGTTCCTACCATCAAGGTTCTGCCCACTCTTAGTGTTTAGGTTTATTTTATGTTTATTAGGTTTTATGGTTTAGGTTTATTTTTTAATATATTTAGTCACTTTAGGATTAGGTTTAAGTTTTGGGGTTTAGGGTTTAGGGTTTAGGGTTAAGGGTTTAGGGTTTAGGGTTAGGGTTTAGGGTTTAAGGTTAGGGTTTAGGGTTTAAGGTTCAGGGTGTAGGGCTTATGGTTTAGGGTTTAGGGTTATGAATTAGGGTTTAGTGTTTAGGGTTTATAATTTAGGGTTTGGGTTTTTTCAGGGTTTAGGGTTTAGGGTTTAAGGTTTAGGGTTTATGGTTTATGATTTAGAGTTTGGTGTTTTTTTAAAAAATTAAGTAAACCAATAATTTTAGTTTTATTTAGTTTATTTAGTTTAGGGTTTAGGGTTTTTTAGGGTTTGGGGGTTTAGGGTTTAGGGTTTAAGGTTGTAGGTTTAGGGTTTAGGGTTTAGGATTTAC
The DNA here is from genome assembly GCA_021442155.1 of Cymbidium sinense. Classification (NCBI taxonomy): domain Eukaryota; kingdom Viridiplantae; phylum Streptophyta; class Magnoliopsida; order Asparagales; family Orchidaceae; genus Cymbidium; species Cymbidium sinense. The sequence goes on from CM038214.1 coordinate 144,833,820, forward strand.
GATTTAGGGTTTAGAGTTTTTTTTTTTTTAAATTAAGTAAACTAATAGGTTTAGTTGTATTTGTTTTATGTAGTTTATTTTTTATTTATTTTAGTTTATATAATTATTTTATTTTTATTTAGGTTTATTTTTTTATTTTGTTCAGTTTATTTATTTTAATTTAGGTTTTCATTTTAGTTACTTTTTTAGGTTTAGGTTTAATTTTTTGTTGAGTTTTATTTTTATTTTATTTTTTACGTTTAAGTTTTATTTTTTATTTTTAGGTTTAGGTTTAGGTTTTTAATTTATTTTTTTAGGTTCTAGCTTTTAGGTTATTATTTTAGGTTTTCTTTTTTTTGTTTAGATTTAAGTTTATTTTTAGTTTATTTTATATTATTTAATCTAGGTTTAGGTTTAGGTTTTATTTATTTTAGTTTAGTTTATTTTTGTTTAGGTTTAGGTTTAGGTTTATTTTATTTTATTTTTATTTTAGGTTTTGGTTTTTTTTTTCAGTTTAGTGTTTAGAATTAACTTTGGGAAATTTACATACATTCACGGAATTCTTATGCATTTACATATTTCACACCCAAACTTGAATATTTACAAAACTAGCACTTTCCCTTTGTAGAAAAAGATGTATTTCACTTGGAAAAAGTAATTAGGGTGGTATTTTTGATGTAATAATAAAGATTTAAGTGTTGCTTAAGTAAAAACTAAAGTTTGGGTGTGAAATATGTAAATGTATAAGAATTGTGTGGCATGTCTGTAAATCCCCCTTTAACTTTATATTTAGTTTTAGGTTTTATTTTTAGATTTATTTTTTAGGTTGAATTTTTATTTTGTTTTTATTTTAGGTTTATTTTAGGTTTATTTTACGTTTAGTTTTTATTTTATTTAGATTTTTTATTTTGAGGTTTATTTTACTTTTTTATTTAGTTTTGGTTTTTATTTATTTTTTTGTGTTTATTTTTATTAGTTTATTTTATTTTATTTTTAGGTTTAGGTTTATGTTTAAGTTTAGATTTTTATTTTATTTTAGACTTTAATCTTTGACGAACTCATTCATCATCAAGTCGAATGCTATGTTGATGATCTCGTGGTCAAAAGTATAGAAAAGGAAGACCATCTCTTTGACTTGAGAGTAGTTTTCGAACATTTAAGACAATTTAATCATAAAATGAACCCCCAGAAGTGTGCATTAGGAGTGGCTTAAGGGAAATTCCATGGGTTTATTATACGACACCAAGGAATCAAAATTGATTCGGAGAAGATCAAGGCGATATTAGAAATGCCACCCCCTAAAAGTTTAACTCAACTCAGATCATTTCAAGGGCGATTGGCATATCTAAGATGATTTATATCCAACCTATCAAGAAGATGTTAGCCATTCTCAACACTTGTCAAAAAGGATGCCAAGTTCAAGTGGGATGACGAGTATGAGCATGCCTTGAAGACAGCATTACTAATGGCGTCGCCATTAGCGACTCTATCCGGCAAGCCACTCATACTTTACACTGTTGTGTTAGATGACTCACTTGGTTCTTTGTTGGCCCAAGCTAATGATGAAGGGAAGGAAAACACACTCTACTACCTCAGCCATCGTCTAATCCTTACTGAGGTTACTTATCCAACCATTGAGAAGTATTGCCTAGATTTAATCTTTGCATCCCAAAAGTTACAGTACTACATGCTTCCTCATAAGGTGAACTTAATCTCTAAGATCAATCCCCTATAGTATCTCATGACATGGCTAATGTTATCCTTATAGTTGGCACGACGGTCCATGATCTTCTTACAGTTTGACATTACCTTCATACCCCTGTATAAGGTGAAAGGACAAGCACTAGTGGATTTCTTAGCAACACACCCACTTATTGCTGACTCTCCACTTAGTGATGATCTCCCCATTGAACAAATCATAAACTTAGGGATACTAGCATTCACCACTGGGATATGTACTTTGATGGTGCGGCTTCCTCTCAAAAAGGAGAAAAACTGCAATCTACTATTCCAGGAAAGGCAAGGGTAGGAATAGTTCTCTTAACTCCAGACTGTGATGTGATAAGATTTTCATATCATCTGTCTAATCCTTGCACCAAGAACAAAGCCAAATATGAGGCTCTGATTACAATTTTGGAGTTATCTGTTACTCTAAGAATCCAGAACATTAACATCTTTGGGGATTCTCAGCTAATTATCAACCAAATCGCTGGGTCCTATAAGGTTATAAAGCCCAAGATCCATCACTACCACAAGTACACCATGGAGTTGTTGGCCCAAATCCTAGGGTTACCATTTATAAGATTCCTCAAGGAGAGAATGTCGTAACATATGCTTTAGCCAAGCTTGCTACAGAGTTAGCAAGTCTGAAGGATTAGTCCTTATCAATAAATGTCCAAATAGATAAGTTTTATTCCTTATTGATATTGAACTCATCAAAAAGAACTCTCTTGAAGGGGAGGTTGCCATTGCCAGAAAGGAAGGGAGTTAGATTAGAGGCAACCATTCATGGATTACCTAAATAAATAAAAACTACCTCAAGAGAAGTCCCAATCCCATCAGATGAAGCAGATAACACTTTCCTACGCTCTTATGGATGGTGTCTTATATCAATGTTCTTTCGATCATATGTGGTTACATTGTTTAGATAATCATGAAGTCCATAAGATCATGATCGAAGTACACTCTACATTATATGGATCCAACCAATCCAGTCTGAAGATGAAAGCCAAGATCAAGAGACTAGGATACAATTGACTATTGCTGATCAAATATTGCATAGCTATGGCTAGGCGAGGCCACAAATGTCAAATACACGGTGTGGTCCTACACAAACCACTCAACATTCTACATCTTAAATTAGCCTCATGTCCATTCAAGTGTTGGGGTACTAACATAGTGGGTCTGATTGATCCTCCTTCTTCCAAGGATCATCGATTCATCTTAGCTACTACTTACTTTTCCAATTAGGTGAAGGTGATTCCGCTTAGAGAGGTCACAGCTCAGCATGTGCTCCAATTTTTAGGAACCATATCGTATATAGGTTTGGAGTGCCTCAATTTATTATATCTGATAATGGTATTACATTCAAGAGCACCGAGACCAACAACTTTGCCCAAAGATACAACATAGATTGGCGATACTCTAGCATCAACTACTTGAGGGCAAACATCTTAGAAGAAGTCTTCAGCAAAACTATAATCCAAATACTAAAGAAGATACTCTACAACGACAAGTGACAGTGGCATGAGCAGTTAGTTGAAGCCTTGTCGGCCAGCCGCACTGTATATAGAACTCCAACTCATTCTACTCCTTTCTCCTTAGTGTATGGGTCTGAAGTCATTCTACCATTAAAAGTCCAACTCCCATAACTAAGAATAGCTATGGGTTACAAAATCACAATAGAGCAGAATGCCAAGTTGCGATTAGAAGAGCTCAAAGGTTTGGAAGAGAAATGCTTGCGAGCATGCTAAAACCTCAAGTTGTACAATGCTAAAATGATTCAAGTTCACAATAAGTTGGTCCATCCTAGAGCTTTTCAAGAAGGAGAGCTTATTTTAGTTCTAAAGAGATTATTTCGTTGTAAGATGGGTGGCAAGTTTGAACCAACTTAGGAAGGCTCTTTTACCATAGAAAAGGCCTACCAAGGAGGATCTTATCAGCTTATTAATCATAAGGGAGAGCACCTAGTGCTTCCAATCAATGGGCTCTACTTACAGAAATATTATAAATCATGTTTGAAAATAATTATAATCAATTAAAATTCCATTTTGAATTTAATCTAATCCATGTTGAAAGTATTCTTATTTTCAAATCGCCATGATGTGTTTAGGGTTGGTGTAAAGAAGAAGCGTCTATCCTTCATCAACACAACACGAACACAAAATGCACACAAACATATAAAACAAACACATATCTTTTGTCTCGGGCTTCTATGACTTAAGATAATGCCTCCAAGGCACTCTCTCAGTAGCTGCTCTAGGTAGGGTTGACATGCTACCCTGCTAGTGTGTCACCCTAGCGGTCTTCTTGCTTTAGAGGATGTAAGTCTGCTACACTTTCCTTCCTTACTTGTCCACTCCACACTGATGAGTGCCTTGTTAGTTTGTTAGGCATTACTGTGTGGCCGGTAAGCTACCTCATGTTAGCTTCATTTAAGAGGATGTGAGTCTACTATGCTTTCTTCTTAGATTAGCCTTCATACACTAACTAGGTTGAGTATATTTGAGGTTTAGGATAAGTCCCCTAGATGCTCCTTTCCTCTTGCTTCAAGTCTTCAGTCCTTGGGGCTCCCCACTAAGTAGTCACTCTAGGTCAAATAATATATGTCGTGCCGATGGCAGACTATCCCGATGATCAGTTCCACTTGGAAAGTTGTAAGCCTACATGCTTTATTTCAAGTTTGATCGTTGCACACCGATCGATACCTTAGGTTTGTTGGTTCTCACTATGCTAATGGATACACCACTCATGCTGATGGATAAACATTAGGTTGGTTGGTTCTCACACCTTAGGATACACCACTAATAGCAAATTTAAGTCTGCTATGCTTTCTCCTTAAGTTGGCCACCGTACACCTATAGGCTTCTTTTCCAAGGCTCAGGATAGTGCCCCTAGTAGGGCCTCTCCTGTGGCACTATATTTGGATCATGTGCTTTGCGACCCCATTTAGACACTACCTGGGTTACTATCAAATTGGAAAGTTCTATTTTCCTAGTAACCAACCCTGTGGTTGGAGAATGTCTTGGATTTGCAAATTTTCCCTTGGTCCAGCAAATATGAGATAGGTCAAAATTGACATAGGCCCTTCTCAGTGTGGTCCCTCTCACACCAACAAGGTCCACAAAAACATATAAATAAAATATATATTCACTTATGGATTAGGAGGACACCCCTAGTGGTACCTTTCCCCAAGAGGGTATCCTATCTTTAGGATAAATGTCAGTAAAACTCCCTTTAGGAATCGCCTGACTACTCTTGAGTTGATATAAGTCCCCAACAAAATTCTCTCTAGTGGCCCCTAAGTTGAGTCGATTTGCTGTGCTATCAATAGGTCACCCCAGTGGTTGTTCCCTACTTTGGAAGATGTAAGTATGTTATGCCTTCTTTTTAGCACAGTCATTTCACAGCGAAAGGTAGCCCCTTATGTTGGCTAGCTTTACCCCATAATTGGTAGACTATCCCTTTGGATTTATTTACCTAAGGTTGGTCAAGGATGATATAACCCCTTCTCAGTGGATCCATCACACCCAGGTCCATAACTTAGATTAAATTAAACTCATTCTAATTTTCCCCAGTGGAGTTAAATCACACTCTTTTTTCCAATGGAGCCCCAAATCATATCTAAATAAGTCATGCAAACAAATCAAATTCAAAACCAAATTCTTCAGTGGAGCTAAATTGAACCAACTCCCCTAGTAGAGTCTAAATCAAAGAAATCTAGTGAAACTCTTTTCTCATACATAAATCTATGAAATCAAACTCAAATCCCAATCCCCCAGATAGCGAACACCTTTTGGAATGTTCATATACGATCCCCGGACTTGACGCTCTCTAATAGATATGCCTCCACATCAATTAAAACAAAACAAATTAAAGTCAATTGAGTCTTAATCCCTGGTGAATTATAGATTCTCGTCCCTAGTAGATCTTCTTTCCATAAATCAAATCAAATTCAAACCTTACCCCAGAAAATTTTCTTCTTCTATGCCCTGGACATAGACCCCTCTCATGTCATGTCCAATGCATGTGTGATCCCCTAGCGATCTCCCTCCATGTACTTAACATGGAATTCTCATCAAATCTTATTTCTTCTCTTATGCTCACCCTTAATACTTCAAACAAAAGCATAATAATGTATTCATTCAAATTACATCATCTTAACATTGTAATCAATATTTTATGATTTGTGATACTGCAAGATCAAACTAACTATACAATATCATGCTAAACATATTATAGTGCGAATTTACACAATATATTATATTATAATATATGATGTTATATTATAATATTCTATGATGTAATATATTGTCTAACATTGCATCTCATTAGAATCACTTAAAAGGAACAAAAAACAAAATTTTCTCAAAATATGAATAATGTTCATTTTCGATGTAAAATTTTTATTTTTTCTATTAGAAATGGTACAAAATAGCATATAATTTTGATGCTTCTTGTGTTCCAAGAATTTGGCAAATTCTTCCATCTCAACCTTTAAATTATCTTACATTAAACCTTAAAATGAATCACTTTAAGCAAAAAATTTATAAAATTTAGTTGAAAAGGACATTTATTTTGGATGCAAAATTCCATTCTTTTGATTAAATGACACACCATAGCACACCCAATGAGTTCCCAAAGCTTACATTAAATTTTCCAAATCCTATCATCTCTATAAATTAGTTTTTATGAATTATACCGGTACAAACTACATGCATCATACTTAATAATTAAAATATGCTAAACAATAAGTAGTAATACATAATTGTATGCTATAATTCATGATGCTACACTACGTTATGGCATCCTATTTTATAATACACTATAACATATTATACTAAATTATATTGTATATCACAACATAAGGGATTGCTTAAGATAACAAATCATAATATTAGTCTGAACAATAAAAAACTATATATTTTAGTCATATAACTTACATATTTTAAATAATAATTATATATGATGATGCCATGCTCTACCTATTATAAATTTGGCCAAATTCTACCATTTTAAATTCTAAATCAACTTTTTTATAAATAATTCTAGTGTAGGCTCGACTGCATGATTGTAAAATACTAAAATATATTTAAATGAGTAGAACTATATATTAATATATATGATGTTATACTATGCTACAATATATAATATTTATTTTGAACATAGAATCTTACTTTTTAGACTATAAGTGGCGTAACACACCTTTGGTACTACAACCAAATTCCCACTTCAAGTTTAACAGCTTTCATCATCTGATTTATTAAATCAATATTTTTATGATTTATATAAATATAGTATATATACCATAATATACTAAAACATTTTAAAACATCTTATAACATCCAAAAACCCATTACTACATGCTCAAATATGTGATGCTACATTATACTTTAATATGTGGTATTATAATATGTTTTAGGGTATTCAAATCTCTAATAGTCAAGGGAAAGTCTCTTCAAGATATTTTCTTTAATTACCATAACTATGTAAGGATTAAGTCATTCTTTAGATCTACTCCTAATAACATCTTTATTCAAGTTTTAGGGTTTAGTGTTTAGGGATAGTTTAGGGTTAGTTTAGGGTTTATGGTTTAGGGTTTAGGGTTTAGGGTTTAGAGGTTAGGATTATAGGTTTTAGGGTTTATGGTTTAGGGTTTAGGGTTTAAGGTTTAGGATTTAGGGTTTTAGGGTTTAGGATTTAGGGTTTAGGGTTTAGGGTTTAGGGTTTAGGGTTTTTAGGGTTTAGGGTTTTGGGTTTTGTGTTTTGGTTTTAGGATTAGGGTTTAAGTTTTAGTTTAGGGTTTAGGGTTTAAGGTTTTTTATAATAAAGAACAAATTCAGATTCAACATTTCTTCTTTTTGATTTTATCAACCATGTAGCACCCCAAGTTTTCTAAGATAGAAGTGATGACATAGATAAAAATGAGCACCCTTAGAGTCAAAACCCTAGATAATGACATAATAGCGGATCGGATCATTTGTTCTTTTTCTCTAGTTCATAACCACTCCTCTCGAGTAGCAGGATCTGCCATCACACCCTCAGTACCACCATGGCTATGACCTCCATCACTCCTCCCACCTCCATAACCACCACTACTATGACCACCACCTCGATATCCACTAGTACCTACAGATCCCCCACCACCACTATGATAACCACCGCCTTCACCTTCTTCCCTTCCTCGCCTTTACCCGATGCCATTTGAGCCTAATTGATGGTGATGTTCCTTATAAAGGTTCTACCCATTCTTAGGGTTTAGTTTAGGTTTAGGGTTAGTTTAGGTTGGGTTTAGATATGTTGTAGTTTTAGGGTTTAGTTTTTAGGGTTAGGGTTTAGGTATAGGTTTAGGTTTTGGTTTAGGGTTTAGGGTTTAGGGTTTAGTATTTAGGTTTAGTTTAGAGTTTAGGGTTTAGGGTTTTAGTTTAGGGTTTAGGTTTGGGTTTAGGGTTTAGGTTTATTGTTTAGGGTTAAGGATTTATGGTTTAGGGTTTAGGGTATAGTGTTTAGGATTTATGATGTACGGTTTTGGGATATTTAGTTTATTTATTTTAATTATTTTAGTTCATTTTATTTTTTATTTAGGTTTATTTTTTTATTTTTTTTAATTTAGTTTATTTATTTTAGGTTTTTTTATTTTAGTTTATTTTATGGTTTAGGTTTCTGTTTATGCTTATTTTTTATTTTAGTTTATTTTTATTTTATTTTTTAGGTTTAGGTTTTATTTTTTATTTTTTGGTTTAGGTTTAGATTTTTATTTTATTTTTATTTTAGTTTTTAGGTTTTTATTTTAGGTTTCTTTTTAGGTTTTATTTTTTAGTTTATGTTTAGGTTTATTTTTTTAGTTTATTTTATTTTATTTAGTTTATAGTTTAGGTTTAGTTTATTTTAGGTTTAGGTTTATTTATTTTATTTTATTTATTTTAGGTTTAGGTTTAGGTTTATTTTAGTTAAGGGTTTAGGTTTTATTTTTTATTTATTGTTAAGTTTTATTTTTATGTTTATTTTTTAGGTTTAGGTTTTTATTTAGTTTTTATTTTATTTTATTTTTATTTTATTTTTATTTTATGTTTATTTTTTATTTTATTTAGGTTTATTTTATGTTTTAGTTTAGTTTAGATTTTTATTTATTTTATTTTAGTTTAGTTTTTATTTTTTATCTTATTTTGTTTTTATGTTTAGGTTTAGCTTTAGGTTTAAGTTTTAGTTTAAGTTTTTATTTTATTTTATTTAAGTTTATTTTTTATTTTTTTTATTTTAGGTTTATTTAGTTTAGGTATAGGTTTTTAGTTTTTTAGGGTTTGGGGTTTAGGGTTTAGGGTTATAGGTTTTAGGGTTTAGGGTTTATGGTTTAGGGTTTAGGGTTTTAGGGTTTAGGGTTTAGGGTTTAGTGTTTAGTGTTTTAAGGTTTTAGGTTTATGGTTTAGGGTTGTAGGTTTAGGGTTAGGGTTTTTTTATTTTTTATTTTTTATTTTTTATTTTTTTTAAAATTAAGTAGACTCGTAGGTTAACATTTATTTAGTTTTTTTATTTTAGTTTAGTTTATTTTTTTATTTATGTTTATTTTTAAATTTATTTAGTGTAGTTTATTTATTTTAGTTTATTTTTTAGGTTTTGGTTTAAGTCTATTTTTATTTTAGTTTTATTTTTAATTTATTTTTAAGGTTTAGGTTTTATTTCTTATTTTTTGGTTTAGGTTTGGGTTTTTATCTTATTTTTTTAGGTTTAGGTTTTTGGTTTTTTTTAGGTTTTATCTTTTTAGTTTAGGTTTAGGTTTATTTTTATTTTATTTTATTTTATTTTATTGAGGATTTAAGTTTAGGTTTAGGTTTAGTTTATTTTACATTTTGGTTTAAGTTTATATATTTTAGGTTTAGGTTTATTTCATTTTTATTTTAGGTATATGTTTTTTTTTGTTTAGGATTTAAGTTTTAGTTTTAGGTTTATTTTTTAAGTTTAGGTTTTTATTTAATTTTTATTTATTTTAGGTTTATTTTAAGTTTATTTTAAGTTTAGTTTTTATTTTATTTAGGTTTTTTATTTTTTACTTTAATTTAGGTTTTTATTTGTAATTTTACTTTCTTTTTAGGCTTAGGTTTAGGTTTTAGTTTAGGTTTTTATTATATTATATATATATATTTTTTATTTTCATTTTGGCTTTCTAATTTCTTTTATTTTTAGGTTTTATTTAGTTTAGTTTAGTTTTTTAGCTTTTAGAGTTTAGGATTTAGGGTTTAGGGTTTAAAGTTAGTTGACGATTTAGGGTTTGGGGTTTAGTGTTTAGGTTTAAGAGTTTAGGGTTTAGGGTTTAGGGTTTAGGTTTTAGGGTTTAGGGTTTTTAGGGTTTAGGGTTTATGGTTTAGGGTTTAGGTTTTAGGTCTAGGGTTCCAGTTTTAGTTTAGAGTTTAAGGGTTTTGGTTTTTTAACAAAGAACAAATTCAAATTTACAATTTTTGCTTTTCGATTTCATCAACCAAGTAACACACCAAGTATTTTAAGACACAAGAAATGACATAGATAAAAAATGAGCACACATAAATCTAAAACCCTAGATAACTAGAACCATCTCTACAATAAAGACATAATTCCATAACAGTAGATTGGATCAGCCATTCTTCAATTTCTCCAGTTCCCATCATAACCACCCTCACCTCTCGAGTAGCGGGATCTACCATCATATCCCCAATCTCTCCCTCAACCACCACTACGGCTGTAACCTTCACGCTCCTCCCACCTCCATAACTGCTAGTACTCTGACCACCACCTTCATATCCACCCACCTCAAGATCCACCCGATAATTGTACACCTCCACCGCCAGATCTAAATTGAGCCTAGTTGATGATGATGTTCCTTTCATCAAGGTTATGCCCATTCTTAGAGTGTAGGGTTAGTTTAGGGTTTAGAAATTTATGTTTACTTTTTAATTTATTTAGTTTCTTTAGGTTTAGGGTTAGGGTTTAGGGTTTAGGGTTTAGGGTTTTAGGGTTTATGCTTTGAGGGTTTAGGGTTAGGGTTTAGGGTTTAGGGATTAAGGTTTTAGGGTTTAGGGTTTAGGGTTAAGGTTTAGGGTTTAGGGTTTAGGATTAGGGTTTAGGGTTTATGGTTTAGTGTTTAGGCTTTAAGGTTTAGGGTTTTGAGGGTTAAGGGTTTATGTTTTATGCTTTTTTAGGGTTTAAGGTTTAGGGTTTAGGGTTATTTGGGTTGTAGGTTTAGGGTTAGTTTTATGTTCTAGGGTTTGGGTTTAGAATTTAAGGTTTAGGGTTTAGGTTTTTTTTTTTAAATTAAGTAAACTAGTAGGTTTAGGTTTATTTAGTTTATTTTTTCTATTTTTTATTTATTTTAGTTTATTTTATTTTTTTATTTTTTATTTAGGTTTATTTTTTATTTTTATTTAGTTTAGTTAATTCATTTTAGGTTTTTCTTTATTTTAGTTTAGGTTTTTTATTTTAGTTTATTTTTTAGGTTTAGGTTTAGGTTTATGCTTATTTTTTAGTTTAGTTTTAATTTTATTTTATTTTTTTGGGTTTAGGTTTTATTTTTATTTTTAGGTTTAGGTTTAAGTTTATATTTTATTTTTTAGGTTTATGTTTTAGGTTTTTATTTTAGGTTTATTTTTAGGTTTTATTTTTTAGTTTAGGTTTAGGTTTTATTTTAGTTTATTTTATTTTATTTAGTTTAGTGTTTAGGTTTAGCTTTAGGTTTTATTTATTTTATTTTAGTTTATTTTAGTTTAGGTTTAGGTATATTTTATTTTGTTTATTTTAGGTTTAGGTTTTATTAGTTTATGGTTTAGGTTTTATTTTTTATTTAATTTTAGGTTTTATTTATTTTTAGGTTTATTTTTTTTGGTTTAGGTTTTATTTAGTTTTATTTTTTTATTTTAGGTTTATTTTATTTTATTTTATGTTGAGTTTTATTTTATTTAGATTTTATTTTTTTGTTTTATTTTATTTTTTAGTTTAGTTTAGGTTTTATTTTTATTTTATTTTATTTTACATTTAGTTTAGCTTTAGGTTTAGGTTTTATTTTATTTCAATTTTAATTTATTTAGGTTTAGGTTTTATTTATTTTATTTTTAGGTTTTATTTAATTTAGGTTTAGGTTTTTAGGGTTTTAGGTATTTAGGTTTTAGGGTTTAGTGTTTAGGATTTGGGGTTTAGGGTTTAGGGATTAGGGTTGTATGTTTTAGGGTTTAGGGTTTATAGTTTAGGGATTAGGGTTTTAGGGTTTAGGGTTTAGGGTTTAGGGTTAGTTTTATGGTATAGGTTTTAGGGTTTAGGATTTAGGATTTAGGGTTTAAGGTTTAGGGTTTAGGTTTTTTTTTAAAATTAAATAAAATAGTAGGTTTAAGTTTATTTAGTTTATTTTATCTATTTTTTATTTATTTTAGTTTATTTTATTTATTATTTTTATTTAGGTTTATTTTTTTATTTTTATTTATTTTAGTTAATTTATTTTTGGTTTATTTATTTTAGTTTAGGTTTTCTATTTTAGATTATTTTTTATGTTTAGGTTTAGGTTTATGCTTACTTTTTTGTTTAGTTTTATTTTTATTTTATATTTTAGGTTTAGGTTTTATTTTTAATTTTAGGTTTAGGTTTAGGTTTTTATTTTCTTTTTTTGGTTTAGTTATTAGGTTTTTATTTTAGGTTTTTTTGAGTTTAATTTTTTAGTTTAGGTTTAGGTTTCATTTTAGTTTATTTTATTTTATTTAGTTTTGTGTTTAGGTTTAGGTTTAGGTCATATTTATTTTATTTTAGTTTAGGTTTAGGTATATTTTATTTTATTTATTTTGAGTTCAGGTTTTTTTTTTAGTTTAAGGTTTAGGTTTTATTTTTTATTTAATTTTAGGTTTAATTTTTAGGTTTATTTTTTGGTTTGGGTTTTTATTTAGTTTTTATTTTATTTTATTTTAGTTTTATTTTATTTTTATTTGGAATTTAGTTTTTATTTTATTTAGATTTTTTATTTTTAGGTTTATTTTATTTTTTTAGTTTAGTTTAGGTTTTTTATTTTTTATTTTATTTTATTTTTACATTTAGGTTTAGGTTTAGGTTTAGGTTTTAGTTTAGGTTTTTATTTTATTTCATTTTTTAATTTATTTAGGTTTAGGTTTTTTTATTTATTTTATTTTTTAGGTTTTATTTAGTTTAGGTTTAGGTTTTTAGGGTTTTAGGTTTTTAAGTTTTAGGGTTTAGTGTTTAGGGTTTTGGGTTTAGGGATTAGGGATGTACATTTTAGGATTTAGGATTTACAGTTTAGGTATTAGGGTTTTTGGATTTAGGGTTTAGGGTTTATGGTGTAGGCTTTAGTGTTTTGGCTTTAGGGTTTTGGGTTTAGGGTTTTAAGGTTTAGGGTTTAGGGTTTATCGTTTTGGTTTGTAGGTTTAATGTTCAGGGTTTAGGGTTTAGGGTTTAAGGTTAGGGTCTTTTATAAATTTTTTTTAATTTCTTTATTTTTTTAAATAAGTAAACTAGTAAGTTTACGTTTATTTAGTTTGTTTTGTATTTATTTTAGTTTATTTTTTGTTTATTTTAGTTTATTTGTTATTTTATTTAGCTTTATTTTAATTTTTATTTTTATTTTTATTTTATTTAGTTTTTTATTTTAGGTTTATTTATTTTAGTTTCGGTTTTCTATTTTAATTTATTATTTAGGTTTAGGTTTAGGATTAGGATAATTTTTTTAATTTAGTTTTATTTTTATTTTATTTTTTTTTAGTTTAGGTTTAATTTTTTATCTTTAGGTTTAGGTTTATGTTTAATTTAATTTTATTTTTTGTTTTAGGTTTTAGGATTTTACTTTAGGTTTATTTTTATTTTATTTTTGTTTAGGTTTGGTTTTTGGTTTATTTTAGTTTATTTTATTTTATTTAGGGTTTAGGTTTAGGTTTAGGTTTAGTTTATTTTAGGTTTTGGTTTAAGTTTTATTTATTTTAGTTTAGTTTTTTTAGTTGGTTTAGGTTTATTTTAGATTTATTTTAGGTTTAGTTTTTTTTTAGTTTAGGGTTTTTGTTTAATTTTTTATTTATTTTTAGCTTTTATTTTTATTTATTTTTTAATTTATTTTATTTTTATTTTAGGTTTAGGTTTTATTTTATTTAGGTTTTTTTATTTTTTTACTTTATTTTAGGTTTTTCTTTATTTTATTTTAGTTTAGTTTTTAGTTTTTATTTCATTTTCTTTTTAAGTTTAGGTTTAGGTCTAAGTTTAAGTTTTAGGTTTTATTTTATTTTTATTTTTTTTTTATTTTGGTTTAGGTTTATTTATTTATTTTATTTTTAAGTTTTATTTAGTTTAGGTTGAGGTTTTTAGCTTTTTGGGGTTTCAGTTTATGGTTAATTGAGGGTTTAATGTTTAGGGTTTAGGGTTTAGGGTTTGGTTTTAGGATTTAGGATTTAGGGTTAAGGGTTTTAGGGTTTAGGGTTTAGAGTTTAGGGTTTAGGGTTTAAGGTTTTTTGGGTTTAGTGTTTAGGTTGTAGGTCTAGGGTTCAAGTTTTAATTTATGGTTTAGGGTTTAGTGTTCAAGTTTTAGGGTTTAGGGTTAGTTTAAGGTTTAGGGTTTGTTTAGGGTTTAAGGTTTAGGGTTTAGGGATTAGGGTTTAGGGTTATAATTTTTAGGGTTTATGGTTTGTGGTTATAGGGTTTAAGGTTTAGGGTTAAGGGTTTAGGGTTTTAAGATTTAGGGTTTATTGTTTAGGGTTTAGGGTTTAGGGTTAGGGATTAGGGTTTAAGGTTTAGGGTTTAGGGTTTATTATTTAGGGTTTAGGGTTTTGAGTTTAGGATTTGGTTTTAGATTTAGGATTTAAGTTTTAGTTTAGGGTTTAGGGTTTAAGATTTTTTTTAATAGAGAACAAATTCAGATTCAACATTTATTCAATTTGATTTCATCAACCAAGTAACACATCAAGTTTTCTAAGATAGAAGTGATGACATAGATCAATAATGAGCACACATAGAGCAACTGAAAAAAATCTAGATAACTAGAGCGTCTAATACACTATTCCATATTAAGCAGGATCGGTCGTTCTTTTTCTTTAGTTCCAATCAAAACCACCTCATCCTCTCGTAGGGATCCCCATCATATCCCGATCTCTCCTGCCACTATGAATGTAACCTCTCTCCTCCACCTCCATAACCACTACTCAGACACCACCACCATCCACAGCCTCATCTCCCACCTCCACTACGATAACCAGCTCTTTAGCCTCCATTGATCTAGATTACGGTTGGTGATGTTCCAAGGTTTCCATTCTTATGGTTTAGATTTAGGCTTAGGTTTATTTTTTAATTTAAATACTTTTGGTTTTGGTTTAGGGTTTAGGGTTTATGTTTTATTTATTTTAGAGTAGTTTATTTTAGTTTAGGTTTTGGTTTATTTTATTCTTTTTATTTATTTTATTTTAGGTTCAAGTTTTTTTTTTATTTTAGGGTTTGGGTTTTAGTTTTTATTTATTTATAGTTTTTATTATTTAGTTTTATGTTTTAGGTTTAGGTTTTTATTCTATTTTTATTTTATTTTATTTTAGGTTTATTTTAATTTTTTTATGTTTAGTTTTATTTTAGGTTTTATTCTTAGGTTTATTTTATTTTATTTTATTTTAGTTTTCTTTAATTTATTTTAGTTATCTTTATTATTTATTTTATTCTATTTTAGGTATAGGTTTTTAGATTTTAGTTTAGGTTTTTATTTTATTTTATTTTCTTTATTTATGTTTAGATTTTTTATTTATTTTATTTTTAGGTTTTATTTAGTTTAGGTTTTTAGGTTCTTAGGGTTTAGGTTTTATGGTTTTAGGGTTTAGGGTTTTAGAGTTTAGGGTTTAGTTATTTGGTTTAGGGTTTAGTGTTTAGGTTTAGGAGTTTTAGGTTTAGGGTAATTAGGTTTAGGGTTTAGGGTTTGTGGTTTTTTAGGGTTCTAGGTTTAGGGATTAGTGTTTAGGGTTTACGATTTAGGATTTAGGTTTAGGGTTTATAGATTTTTTAAAGAAAGAATTAAGTAAACTAGTGGGTTTAGGTTTATTTCATTTATTTAGTTTATCTTTTATTTATTTTAGGTTTATTAATTTTATTTTTATTTTATTTTAGTTTATTTTTTAGGTTTTGATTTAAGTTTATGTTTATTTTTTTAGTTTAGTTCTATTTTTATTTTATTTTTTAGGTTTAGGTTTTATTTTTAATTTTTAGGTTTAGGTTTAGGTTTTCATTTTATTTTTTTAGGTTTAGGTTTTAGTTTTATTTTAGGTTTATTTTAGGTTTATATTTTAGTTTAGGTTTAGGTTTATTTTAGTTTATTTATTTTATTTTATTTAGTTTAGGGTTTAGGATTTGTTTATTTTAGGTTTAGGTTTAGGTTTTATATATTTTTTTTTAGTTTATTTTAGTTTATGTTTAGGTTTATTATATTTTGTTTATGTTAGGTTTAGATTTTTTTTTTACTTTAGCATTTAGGTTTATTTTATTTATTTTAGGTTTGTTTTTTTTATTTATGTTTTATTTAGTTTTATTTTATTTTATTTTAGGTTTATTTTATTTATTTTTTTACATTTATTTTTTATTATATTTAGTTTTATTTTAGGTTTATTTTAATTTTTAGTTTTGTTTTGGTTTTTATTTATTTTATTTTAGTTTAGTTTTTCTTTTATGTTTAGTTTTAGGTTTAGGTTTTAGTTTACATTTTTATTTTATTTTTTTATTTTATTTTATTTAGGTTTAGGTTTTTTATTAATTTTATTTTTATGTTTTATTTAGTTTAGGTTTAGTTTTAGGTTTTAGGGTTTAGGGTTTAGGGTTTAGGGTTTAGGGTTTAGGGTTTAGAGTTTGGGGTTTAGGGTTTAGGGTTTAGGGTTTAGGGTTATAGATTTTATGGTTTAGGGTTGTAGTTTAGGGTTTAAGATTTAGGGTTAGGGTTTTATTTATTTATTTTTTATTTTTTTTCTTTTTACATTTTTTTTAAATTATGTAAACTAGAAGGTTTAAGTTTATTTAGTTTCTTTTTTATTTATTTTATTTTAGTTTATTTTTATTTTTATTTTTATTTTTATTTTTATTTAGTTTAGTTTATTTATTTTAGGTTTATTTATTTTAGTTTATTTTTTTAGGTTTAGGTTTAGGTTTATTTTTTAGTTTAGTTTTATTTTTATTTTATTTTTTAGGTTTAGGGTTTATATTTTATTTTTATTTTTAAGTTTAGGTTTTTATTTTATTTTTTTAGGTTGAGGTTTTAGGTTTTTATTTTAGGTTTATTTTTAGGTCTTATTTTTTAGTTTGGGTTTCAGTTTATTTTTAGTTTATTTTTTTTAGTTTTGGTTTTGGTTTAGCTTTAGGTTTTATTTATTTTAGTTTAATTTATCTTAGTTTTTGGTTTAGGTTTATTTTATTTTTATTTTAGGTTTAGGTTTTTTTTTTAGTTTAGTGTTTTGGTTTTATTTTTTTATTTATTTTTAGGTTTATTTTTTAGGGTTTGGTTTTTATTTAGTTTTTTATTTAACTTATTTCAGGTTTATTATATTATTATTTTAGGTTTAGTTTTTATTTTATTTAGATCTTTTATTTTTTTAGTTTAGTTTAGGTTTTTAGTTATTTTAGTTTAGTTTTTATTTTTGATTTTATTTTCTTTCTAGGTTAGGTTTAGGTTTTTTTGTTTATGTTTTTATTTCATTTTATTTCTTCATTTTATTTTTGTTTAGGTTTTGTTGACCTCATTTTTAGAATGAGCTCTCAACCTCCATCCTAGGACTTCTTGACACTAAGAGTTTTCTTAGTCTTAAGACACATCTAGTGATTAGGTTGACATTCAACTTAGCCCTAGAGACTTAGAAGAGTTAGCTATAGGAATAGGTCTTGCCTTAGAGGTGTTAGAAAAATTTGCCAACCCCATGGCTTGAACCAAATCCTCACTTCCTCCTTTCAAGTCAAACTCAAATCAATTCCAACTTAATTGATTTTCTTTAAACTCAAATCAATTCCAAATGGTTGAAGCCCATGATTGAAATCTAATTCCAAAATCTTTCCAATGTCATTTGATTCTATCTTATGGACTTAGCTTAAATCAAATCCAAATCAATTCAAATTCAAGATATTTTTCATAACCCATTTATATTCTCATTTATATTCACAAATATAAATGAAATATAAATTCAAATATCAAATCAATTCAAAAAATCAAATCCAAATTCAACCTAAATTCCTAAGCCTTTAAAGTCAAATTCTTGAACTTATCCAAATCAAATTCAAATCAAGCCAAACCTTGATTTTTTTCATGATTCAATCAATCCTTCAATCATGAATCTAAATAGAAACACAAACTTCAATCATCAAACCAAAACTAAATTCAAAAATCAAACCCAAATCAAAGTCATGTTCACCCTTTGAACTTGAAATTGTCAAATGAATCAAAACCTATTTGACTCCAAATCACTTACAAATGGATTAATATTTCAGTCATAAGTCCATATGTGAGTTCAACCAAACTTGATTCAAGCCTTGATCAAGTCAATTGACCCACTTAGGCTCATTAACCCAAAGTGACCAAAAGTACCCTTTTTGAGCCAAATTCTAATCCTACCCAAATTGGATTGAACTTATCTTGCCTAAGCCTCACATTGTGAGCAACAATCATCATGAGATGATCAATCATCAAATTGGGTCAAACCAAGTCAAACCTAAGGGTGGACTAGGTCAACACTTAGCCAAAATGAAACCTAAACTAGCCAAAATTCACCATAGGCCAAATTGATTGAAACCATTGATCAAAACTCATTCATGATCAATGTTTGAACTTGACCAAATCATCATTTGAGCCTAACCTAGCTCAATTGGCCAGTTGACCCAAGTTGACCCAAAGTCAAAATGGGTCAAAACTTTATCTAAGCCAAATTGATTAAAATCAATGGGTCATGTTCATTCCAAATCACTTGTTGAACTTGATCAAAGCCTCAATTGGCCAACTAGACCCAACATAGCCTAATTCAGCATGAACTCAACTTGACCTAAAAGGTCAAATTGACCCAAAATCAAATTAAACCAAAATTGATTGGAAACAAAGATACCAATACATTTAAAATGACTAATGAAACCAAAACTGACCCATGACCTAACCCAAATAGGTCAAATGGGTCAAATTAACTTGACTAATTTGAGAAATCAAATGAACCAAATCCAAATATAAACCAAATTGATTGGAAAAAAGATACCAAATCAATTTATATGATCATTTGAACTTGCTAACCCTTGGTTTGACCCAATTTGACCAATTGGTCAACTTGACTCAAGTTGACCCATTTTGACCTAAATGGGTCAACATGAGCCAAATCATATCAAATCAACACCAAATTCATTGAAACTTGGCCCAACCAATTTTTCAATCATACTAAATATATTCAAACTAAAATCCAAGCCAAATGACAATTTTACCCCTAGGTCAAAGGCTAATTCTTGGCCAAATTCACTTAGAATTTGGTCAAATCTTGTTCATGGCCACTTGTCACCCTCTTAGTTGACTAAGTGGACACTAGTGATCATGGTGCACATGACCCAATGGGTTTGGGTCAACCAAACCCAACCCAAGGCCAAAATTGAACACTACCTTCATTTCAAGCATGTGGCAATGACTCCTCCACTCAAAATTAGCACATGGCACTTGTCCACTACCCACCTATGCCAAAAATGAACCATGTGCAACACTTAATAACAAAAATAACACATTGAAGGAGGTAAATTTGATCAAAATGCCAAAGCCTTGCTCGGCCATCCGATTCTTCAAGGGGGACGTATACTCCCCCTCATTTCACTTGAATCCAAGACACTCACACTCGATTGAGCTAGAGAGACCTAGAGCTAGCACTTCAAGCTTCCTCAGGAAATTCCCAGGCATTTCCCATCTTTCTCTTATCAGTTTCTTCAAGCTAAAAATAGGGGAGGCTAAGGGAAATTCCAACTTAGCCAATACCCAATTCCAATCCAATAAATCCTTCAAGCATCTTCAGAGGGCCTAATCAAACTCATCCAAAGATTCTTCCAAGCTTCAAAGGTAAGGAAGGTGGGAAGTAGACCAAGGCCATGAGAATTTGAAGAGGAGCATGGTCCATAAGAAGATCCATTCTACCTCACCTCAACCTTCAGGCTTCTACTAGACAAAGCTATATCGATGGTTGAGAGTCTGATAGCCTCACGGTGGTATGCCTTCAAACCAAGCCTAGAATAGGGAGTGCCTAGTCCTTTGTGAAGAGAATTTTAACCTCAAGTAAAATTGGTTGTTAGATCTACTTGTGCTTACTCTTAGATGGTGTGGCTAAAGATTTAGCTCAATCTGAGATCAATTGAGCTAGGATCTTGTCCTAAAGAGTGGACGGATGCCCTCTCCCTTAGGAGAGCTCAATGACACCATCCATCTATGCATTTTGGATGGACGTCTTGATCAATCCACATAGGATCTATGATTAATCCCTTTAAAAACTATGGGCTTGATCTCAATTATCTGATCTTTGATCGATCCAGAGAGAAAGCACATAGCGCTGCAGTTGATGTGGCATTATGATGTGACAACTTATGTGATGAATCCCAAAGCGCCACATGGAAATCACGCACCACGTCAGTGGTCCACAAGGCATCGATGGGATTAGTTATGTAATTAGGGGTTTTAATTAATTCCTTAATCACTGAATCTTCAAATATTCATAATTAAATCTAGAAAAATTACAAAAATACAAAATAAAATGCATTATGAAGATAATTTAGTATGAAATTCACTAAAATTATTTCTAATATTTTGAAGCATTTCCCATTAGGGTTTTGGAAAACTTAATAACTCTAATTCTCCCTTAATTCATTGATTCATTTCAAATTTCTTAGATGCATTTAGTGGGATGACACCTCCCTAATTTTCTTGGGATTTTTTGATGAGTTAATTAGGGAAATCAATTAATTAATCCTTAATCACTTTCTTAATATAATTATGCTTAATTAAACATGTGAATAGTTATTTAATCCCTTTATTAAGTTAATGAAGCTTTACTTAAGTGAACAAGAGGTTTATGGAATAATTTTAGGATATTTTCCTTAAGCTATTCCTTAAACCCCCTTTCTTCCTTCATCTAAACTTAATAAAGGGCTAATCCACTAATCACCTACTTAATTAACTTGATAAAATTTTAAAAACATTCCAAAACTTACCCAATTCATCTTTGGTAGGTGCTTAGGTGTTCAATAACCTAAGTAACTTAAGAAAATGAAAATCCAACTCACATGTGTGGGAAGGGTTATGAAAGTACTTAAATTAAACCTTTTAAGTTAGTTAATCATTAATTGTGAAATTGCATTGGGCCCTTTCTTTCTAGGTGCATTGCTGATTTAAATTCCTTGTGTGATTTTATGTCATACATTGGCTCATAATTATTTGATTAAATATGTTAAAGTGGTGTAGATAGGGTATTTAATTCACTTTATTCACACCTTAACCTAAACAAAATATAAAAATCATCTAATGGTTCTAAAAATAAACTAAAACATCATTCA
This sequence comes from Cymbidium sinense, assembly GCA_021442155.1. NCBI lineage: Eukaryota > Viridiplantae > Streptophyta > Magnoliopsida > Asparagales > Orchidaceae > Cymbidium > Cymbidium sinense. Next base: position 144,855,033 of record CM038214.1, read on the forward strand.
CATCTGGGAAATGGGTTAGGACAAGCAAACCTTTTTACATTTTTTAAATTCAAATCAAACTCAAAATAAAACAAAAATCTCCTTGAAACAGTTTTGATTTCTCTTTAAATAATCTTATTCTATAGGATTGTCTTTAGGAATTAATTAGGGTGAATGAATTACATGCATTCATCACTTTATTTCTTTCCTATGTGTATGTCATATGAAAATCATACATTCATGCCTTTTAAAAATCAAATTAAAAATGAAATGTTTCCTTTATGTCAATTGCATGTTTTAGCTAAAGTAAGAATATGAATGGCTATTATCACTATTAAATCCAAAATTAATTTTAAAACTTACAAACCAAATATCCTAACTGAAAGGTATGCTACTTATGATTATTTATGAGTTTGCATATCAATAGTATAAAATGTGTTATGTGATTCTCCCTCTCTTTCTTAACATAGAATTGTATAAGATTTGCAAAGTGTATAGTCCATTTGAAAAAGACATAACACTTACCCAAATCTATTCTAATACACTATTATGTCATGACTTAAGAAGGAATTCCACATCACACATATAAACAAAACAATCAAACCAAAATCAAATAAACATAAACTTTTTGCATGATTCTCTTTCCATGCCTTTATTTTTGTACATGCACATGTATTTAAGAAAAGTAGTATATTAGTCTAGACAACCCCGGGATTGTGAGGCTTTAAGTAGCCCCAAGTAGGTCTTGTACCTTACACCCTTGATGCTAACAATGACGCCGTACTCACTTATGTCTTTTATACTTGTAAATGTGCATATGAATAATAGATAAAAGAATCACGCTTTTTTATTTAACAAAATCATGCATCATGAAGCATCTAAATTTTTATAAGTAACATCCCTTAGAATTCATCATTAAGGTGTGCTAAGTACTTCCAATTACATGTATAGATATGCTTAGGGTTCATCCATATGAATGTTACACATGTTGGGAAAGAAATGAAGTGTTGTGTGTTTTGTGATAGTATTTCACTTTACTGAATATTAAAATGCCTTTTTTTAATAGGTTTGTTTAGGGAAAATCTAAACTTAGGATTAATTAAAAAACATAATAAACCTTCCCTAAATAAAAATCAAATATGAATCTACTTTAGAAATTACTTAAAGTAGGGAGGAAAGAGAAGTTCTCTTCTCTTTTCCTCTCTTTACAACTTAGTAATTAATTGTAGGTTCATTCAAACCTAATCAAATCACAACATAAAAATCAACCAAATCAACTAAATCACTTAAATGAAAACACATCTAAGTTGAACATTTTCACACTCAGAAAACTTTAACCTTAAAGACCAGCTAAGCATAACACACAAACCTTAAATAACACACACTTTAGGCTAAGTCACCACTCTAGCTTTAGGTTAGGGCAGTGCATGGTTTAATATTTGGTTTTATTGTGTTGTATTATTTTTGTCTGGATGTTAGGCTGTATGTGTGTAGATTGAATAGTAGGGAAATCTTAGTCTAACCATTAACTTCTGCAGGGGATTGTGCTTAAGGGGTATTGTAATAGAAATATAATTGTTTTTGTTGTGCAGGTGCTTATACCTCTAAGCATAATCCAAAATAGGCCAGGTGGACTTAGTTAGCCATGTGTGCTTTTAACTTATACATATACATGCTTGGGATTGTTTGGTATGCTTAGCTAATCTCTATTTTGCACGTTTTACTTAGATTTCTTTTTTCCCATTTTCATATAATTTTGTAATTAGGATTTTGGAATGATTTTTATGGGTATTAGGATGAACATTGGTTATAAGGTTATGCCTTATGTAGCATGTAAAGCCTTTGATCAACCACATTCCAACTAACCAAAAGAATAAAAAAGAAAGAAAAATGAAGAAATGAAGAAATGACGAATGAAGACCCCCATAACAATGAATTCCTTCTTGATTGTATTTAATTTATTCATAATTTGGGTTGTATAATGGTAGAGCTCGACTACCAAATTTGTTTTCAGGTTTGTACAGTAATGCCTGACCATAAATAGCCTCTTATTAATTTATGATAGCTTTATAAATTGACTGATGTTTGTTTAGCTTGTGCATAAATAAGATGGCATCTTTTCTAGTTTATTCCTTGCTTTGATGTATGGCCTGGATGATTTTAGGCTCTTAGGAAAATAAATTTTCTATCCAACTAATCAATTCAAACTAAAAATAAAATAACTCATAACCTCACCTAAAGTCTAAGTTATAAACAAGATAAAATAATTAACAACCCCTTGGTTGGATGTTGTATTTTCTTTCTCACATCATGCATAAAAAAGCATATTATTTCACTCTTGATTGGAGAGCTTTGACCTTTTCCAAAGAACTTGGCTTGACCTTTAAGAACCATGGTAGAAACACACCTCTTTATCTTGCTAATTTTAGCCCATAATCTAATTTCTCATGCATTAGGCATATGAATCCTAAAGCCTGTGTCAAATTGATTTTCCAAAATGAAAATAAAATGTAACAAAATTTGCATTATATTTAAGTCATTAAATCATGTTCTACATGAACTAGTCTCTTATGGAGTGTGTTTAAAAACTTAGTCTCTTTCTAAATAAAGAATAGCTTAGCAATCTTGAAAAAGCATTTGACTTGCCTACATGTTTTAAAATTGTAGGAGGAGTTAGTTGGTGGCCACCCAGTTGTAAGTCCAATGGGTGGTTTATCCTCTCTATGGAGGTAAACCAAATACCCATTTTCACTTAGATTTAGGTCATTCTTTTGGCCTCTAAAGCTCCCTAGATTTAGGTTTAGAGATTGCTACTTCCCTTTGTGGGCTACAAGCTTAAATCCTCACCTCTTAGGCATTTCCATGACCTTATATCATGGAATTGTAAGCCCTAACTTTCTAATAAAAATTCAACTAAAACAAATCAATTCAATTTCAAAATGTAAAGCCCAACCATAGGATAGTGGGATGCTTACTAGGCTTCCTAGTATCCTAAGCATCCTCTACTTATCTTCATTTGGCTTTGATAAGAACTCCCTCCTCTGAATTAATCCCACTTTACTTTCTAAAAATAAACCAATTGATTGATAGTCCTACCTTCAAAATCTTTGGAGACAATGATCATTTACCTTAATTGAGAGTATTCCTAAGGAATCCTATTCCTTAAGATGTAATTAACTATGGGGGCTTCCTGTAGGGAACTTTATTAACCCATTTAAAATAAACATTGCTTTACTTTTCCATGTAAAGTAGGGGAAGAATCTCTGGTACATTCTGAAGACCCATAGTCCTTAGGAGTTCTTATTAAGGTGATTAGGTCCATCGTAGGGTGATGACTTCTATCTTTCAAGATAGTATACCTTTCCATAATGCTGTGCCCGATCACCCTAATAAGAACATCTGCTGATCTACATGGTGTCCCAATAAGGTGTTATATTTTTATTTTCATTTATCCTCTTTCCAAAAGGGGATAGATGAATGTAGAAATGTGAATATTCATTCACCATAGATTTTTATGGGGACTATACTAGGATGGTTTCTATCTCCATCTTTGGTAAATGATAATTGTCTCCAAGCATCGATAGTGGGTTTGTACTTTTATATAAATCCAAGACTAGATTTCTTTTCCATTGGCACTTAGCTTATTTAATCCTTAAGTTAAGCTAGCCAACATCTTTAGGTTTTAGGACCTCACTTCATCTTGGTCTTAAAACCCCCATTGGATTCCCCAATGGGTGAAAATAAAATTTAATAAAAAGAAAATAATTAAAGACTTCCTCCTTACCATTTTATATGGTAAGGAAATGTTCATTCAAAAATAAAGACAAAATAAATCCTTCATAAAAGTCTTGCTTTTAAAGCACTTGTTCAAAATACACTTAATAAAATATTTGCACTACATCTAACAATTTTCATAATTGTTACATGTAAGGAACATTTCAAAAATAAAACAATCATGTTTACAAAAAAAAAAAAATTTAAGATGGGCCTTTTCATTTAATACATCCAAATGTGTTGGATGGATGTTACATCTTCAAAATCACAACTTTGAAATTCCACTCAACACATTCCACATCTTTTAAGTTAGCATTTTCCTTTTCAAAAGCACATATAAACCTCTCCATTCAATATACCCACATTTATTGAATGGTGGTTTCATTTCCAATCAAAATCAAAATCAATTTTCAAAAAGCACATATGAAACCTCTCCATTCAATAAATCCACATTTATTGAATGGAGGTTTCATTTCAAATCAAAATCAATTTTCAAAAGCACATATAAAACCTCTCCATTCAATATACCAACATTTATTGAATGGTGGTTTCATTTCCAATCAATATCAAGAAAAAAAACTTTTAAAAGCACATATGAACATCTCCATTCAATATACCCAAATTTATTGAATGAAGATTTCATTTCCAAATAAAATGACACTATTTTAAAATCTCACTTAACATATTCCATATATGATGAAGTTGGAATTTCCTATTTCAAAAAAAAGCAAAAATAACACACAAAACTACATCTTTGAAAAATGAAACATAAATGATTTCCATCTTACATACCCAAATTTGTTAAATGTGTGAGTCACTATAGCACCCAAGAGGGAGGTGGGAATGGTATTAAAAATTTTAAAACTTAAATCTTAATTTATAAGTAGAAAATTAATTTTTGATTTATAATGATAAGATATAATTCTTAATGAAGCAAAAATAAAAATACAGTAAAGTAAACAGAGACAATAGGCACACAATTTTTACGTGGTTCGGTCAAACCCCAAAACTGGCCTACGTCCATGCTTAGCCACCCCTGGCTAGGAATCCACTAAATCCAAAATAGCTTATAAATAGTACTCTCCTATAATGTGGTGAGTACAACCCCTACAACAATATGTACTCTCCTACAAAGGGGTGAGTACAACCCCAATATAAATTTTATAGCATAAAAAGAAAAATACAAAATAATAAATTTTGATAAAATAAATCTCTCACCAATATACCAAGCTATCCAATTCAAAAAGTGATCTCACAACTTATAAATGATCACTTTACAACATAAAAATTTGGCAAGATAAAATGCTCACTTAATATTGATAAGAAATAATAAAATAAATATCTTAAAGTGATCTTACTAAGATGTTTATGTTATTATAATTTATAGACTAATATAAAAATGATTTCAAAATAAATTTACAATATTCTTTTGCATAATAAAATAAATTTCAGCAAGGAATAATTTATTTTATTTTAACCAAAAAGATTCTTTCAATTAATTCTAATGATCATAAAATAATCAAATAAATTGAGTATATGATATATCTAAGTAGGCCAGTAAGCTTTAATTAAAAAGAGAGATCAAGCAAATATGAAAATAATTTCAGCACAATAATTTAATTTAAAATGCTAAAATACACTTCTAAAATAGATCTAAGAATAAATGATCTTTCAAAATAAGACTAATGAAGAAATATTTTAAGAAACCAAAAGTAATTTATAGCAAGTTCAAAATTTCAACAAGTTGAAATAGATCCTACAAACTATCACAAGCATTTTTCACAAAAAAAATGATTGAGAAACTTTGATGTGAAAAACAATGTCCAAAAACTAATCCACCAAAAAGTATAAATTGGAAAGAATAAATAGATGGTGAAAATAGCATGAACAACAAAAAAGGATTAAGATCAAGAAAACAAACTCAAGTATTTTGAGAAAGCTTGCTTAGTTGAAGATGTTGAAGCTTCCAAACCAAGGATTTGATCTTGCAATATTTGGAGAACACTTGGAAAATCTAGAGAAATTCTCTCTTAGATTTGCTAGAGGGATTTTGAATTTGAATGAGGAATGCTTTCATGAAGAGAATGAGAGCTATTTATAGGCAAGAAGGTCATTTTGAATTATTTCAAAAAAAAATATTATTCTAACATCATGTTATCATCTAATAATTTAATATTCAATAAAAATATAATTTATATTAAATAAATATTAAATTTAAGCAGCCAAAATTCGTTATTCACATGGGCAAGTCAAAAATAATCAAATATGGCTCTTAATATATTCAAAGCATGTAGCATGCATTCATTATTAAAATCAACTAATGTTTGAAAAGTCACAATAAATTTAATTTTAATTAAACGTGGGTCATGTAACCTATTAAATTAAAGGAAAAAAATCCAAGGAATCCATTGGAGATGAAATCAGATATAAATTCCTTGATTATAAAATGATGTTGGCTAAAATACAAAATTTCATATATTTTTGTTAATTTTGACATGTGACATTTAAATATTATGATATAATTTATATATAATCATACATATGTTAGTTATCATATAACCATCAAATTAAATTAAAATATTTAATTATATTAAGTAAATAAAATAATTACATAATAGTTATTATCATTTATTATTTTGACAATTTTAATGCTATATGTATGAAACATATAATTGAATGTTAATTAGATAGAGATTTATATAAATTAACCTCATTAAAATAATATGTTAAGTTGTGAGCAAATTGATTCATGTCAATGAACTCATATGAATTTCTAAGATAGTTATAAATGCATATAACCTAAAATATTGTATCTTGAGCTTCACATTATCCATTTTGATCTATATTTCACTCTTCTACTCTTGCAATTTCCTCAATCATATTATGAGATGTATTAGATATGTAATTAGCAATTGATATATCTAAAACACATAAAAACATTCATTTGTTATCATCAAAATTGATCGGATTGAACATGAGGCTCATTAAACCAACAATCTCACCCTTTTTGATGATGACAAACTAATGTTGGGTATTGATTTTTATGAAGGTGAAAATTGAACTTTCATCATAGTTTTTGAAAAAAATTCCCTTCTAAAAAAAATTTATGCATAACAGATGAATAATTTTGCTCCTCCTAAATGTATGCATAAAATGGACTTAATACTAACCAACATTTTACTCTTCTCCCCCTTTTGACAACACCAAAAAGTGAGAACAAGCTACATATAATTTTAAATATTAGGATCTAACATTCCAAGCATGCATCTTAAAGTACAAAAATGTTCTTCTAGTAAGGGTTTTGTAAAAATATCTATAATTTGTAAATTGGTACTAATTAAATTAATATTAACATCACCTTTCAAAACATGATCCCTAATAAAATGATGTCTAATTTCTATATTATTGGTTCATGAGTCGGATAGGATTTTTGGTCAAACTAATAGCACTAGTATTACTGAACTAGAATGTGATCTTGCTTAATAATCTTCTAATTGTTGCTTTAACTAAAGGACAGCAACACAACTCAATAACTCAACTCAGTGGATAAAGCTATAGAATTTGGTTTCTTAGATGACCAAGACACAAGCGATGATCCTAAAAAATGACATGTGCTTGATGTGCTTTTTCTATCTATTTTACATCAAGCAAAATCAGCATCAGAATAAGCAACCAAATCACATGATAAAAAAATTTTAAGATACCATAAACCTAACCTAGTAGTGCTTATCAAATACTAAAGATACTTTTGCTATTAAATGAGATTCTTCGGGTTGGCTAAAATGAGCACATAATAAACAACAAACATAATATCAGGCCTACTAGAAGGAATGTATAAAAGTGAACCTATCATACTCCTATAAAGTTTTTGATAAACATATTTTCCTAATTCATCTAAATCCAATTTTGTAGATGGGCTCATAGGAGTTTTACTAGATTTAAATCTTTTCATGTCAAACCTCTCAAGAAATTCATTTGTGTACTTGGTTTGACAAATGAATGTGCCATTTTCTTGTTGCTTTACTTGAAGACCTAAGAAAAAATTAAGTTCTCCCATCATACTCATTTCAAACTCTTTAGACATCAAAGAAGAGAACTCATGGCACAAAGATTCATTTGTACTTCCAAATAATATATCATCTACATACACTTGTACCATAATCAAATCATCATCTATGCTAAGGAATAAGGTGGTATCTACTCTACCCTTTCTAAATCCATGATCTATCAAAAGCTTAACCTATCACAAGCACGAGAGCCTGTTTTAAACCATATAAGGCTTTCTTTAATTTATACACATGATTTGGACAATCAAGGCTCTCAAATCTAGGTGGTTGCTCTACAAATACATCTTGGTCGATAAATCCATTCAAAAATACACTTTTGACATCCATTTGAAAATGTTTAAAATCCCTAAAATAAGCATAAGCAAGGAGTAACCTAATAACTTCTAATCTTGCTACGGGTGCAAAAGATTCTTCAAAATCTATACCTTCAACTTGTGTACCCTTGTGCAACTAACCGCTTTATTTCTAACAATACAACCTGAATCATCTAGCTTATTTCTAAGACCCATTTTGTTCCAATGACATTTTGATCTTGGGGTCTTGGGACTAATCTCAAACATCATTTCTTACAAATTGATTCAACTCCTCTTCCATAGCAATAATCCAAAATTATCATTTAATGCTTCTTCTAAATTTTTAGGTTCAACCTCAGATAAAAATGAATGATCTACAACTTCTCTACTATGTCTCTAGTCATAACTCCTTTTGAAGGATCTCCTATAATTAGTTCATTTGGATGATTTTTATTATATTTCCATTCTTTAGGCAATGAATCATCCATATTATCTTCTAAAGATATTTTCTTAAAATTATCAATCTCTTCATCAATCACTTTATTTCTAATAGGATCAATTAAATTTTCATCAAAAATAACATGTATTGATTCTTCTACAATCATTTTTCTCTTATTGAAAACTTTATAAGCTCTACTAGAGAGTATCCTATGAAAATACCATCATCGATTTTGCAATCAAACTTACCTAAATGATCTTTTCCATTATTCAAAATAAAGCATTTACATCCAAATACATGAAAGTGTTCAATCTTAGGCTTCTTTCCAAAAATAATTCATAGGTGTCTTCTTCAAAATTGGTCTAAAATAGATCCTAATCATCACATAACATGCACGATTTATTTGTACCTAAAATATTTTGGCAATTTATACTCATCAAGCATAGATCTACTTAAATCAATTAATATTCTATTTTTTCTCTACTACTCCATTTTTTTGGGGAGTTCTAGGTGCAAAAATTATGTCTAATCCCATGTTCATCACAATAATCCTCAAATAATTTATTTTCAAATTACCATGATCAATTTGAACCCTATTAATCAAAAGGCCTTGTTCTCTTTGAATATATTTAGAAAACTTTCTAAACTCACTAAAAACATCATCCTTGTAAGTTACAAATAAAACCCAAGTATATCTAGAGAAATCATCAACAATCACAAAACCATAATTTTTTCCACCTAAGCTACTAGTGCTAATAGGACCAAATAAATCCATGTACAATAATTCTAGAGGTCTAGAAGTAGAAACAATATTTTTACTTTTAAATGAGCTTCTAGAATGCTTACCATGAATACATGCATCACAAACATGGTTTGAATGAAAATTTAATTTAGGCAATCCAACTACTAAATCAAGTTTGGAAATTTTATTAAGTGTGTGCATGTTAATATGACATAGTCCCCTACGCCATAACCACATATTATCATGAGTGCTTTTAAAATAAAGTAAATTCAAATTCACATCATGAAAGCTATCTAAATCAATGACATAAATATTTTTATATGTTTTTCCTACTAACAAAACATTTTCATTATTTTTTATAATATAATATGATGCATGGAATACTACATTCAAACCTTTATCACATAATTGACTAATAGAGATTAAATTATGTTTTATCCTTCTAAAAAACTTTATCTAAAGTGATAGAATTCTTACAAATAGAACCAATGCTAATGATCTTTCCCTTTGCATTATCTCCATATGTAACAAATCTTCCATCACTTGATTCTAAAGTTATGAATTTATCTTTATCTCCCGTCATATGTCTTGAACATCCACTGTCCAAGTACCACATGCCTTCTTTGATTTTGCATTGAAGGCATTCCTACAAAAGAAACTCAGATGTTAACTTTTGGAACCCAAACATGTTTGGGTCCACATTTTAAATTTAAAGTAAGATATCTAGCATGTGTGGTTTGTGTAGTGCTTGTACCTTTTGGTACCCATACATAAGATGATTGCTTAGTGTTTTGTAATTTATATCAATCAAATGAAATATGCCCTTTTCTATCACAATAGTTGCACCAAACATTAATGTTTGCATATGACTTAGCATGATAATTATAGGGTATATGAATGGTATGTATATGATGTAAATAATTTTTATTAAATGTTTTTCTTGATGAAGTATTATAATGAACTTGTGATTTCAAACATAATTCTAATCATGCTTTTAACAAGATATTCTCTATTTTAAGTTTACATACAAGTAAGGAACAATTTAATAAAGAAGTATTTTTACTTTTTAAATTATCACATTCATTTTTAAATCACAAAATGCATATCTAAATTTTTATGTTCTTTTCTAAGGTTTTGTGTTTTCTTTTTAATTTTTTATATTCAATAACTAAATCATTAAAAGCATCATCTGATTCATCATAAGATATATCATTACATACCTCTTGATAATCTAAGTCAGATTCTCCATTTGCCATAAGACATATGTTGACCTCTTCATCGAATGAGCAAGTACTTGATTCATTTGAATCTGGATTGGCCCATAAAGCCATCTTCTTCTTCTTATGGTATTTTTTATCCTTCATATTTTTTATTATTTCCATATCAATCTCTTTCTTCTTTGATTCAACAAGTTATGGGTAATCACCTCTTATGTGTCCAAGCTTTTACAATGGTATGATCCCCAGAAATTTCTTAGTTTGAAATTTATAATTTTTAGATTTTTATACCTTTGATTCTTCTTCCTTAGCAAGTTCCCAAGCCTTTTGGAAAGCATGACCACCTCATCACTATCACCATCCGAGCTTGAGGTGTTATGCTCATCACTATCATCAACTTGTAATGTAATGGCTTTTCCTTCTCCTTCTTTGAGTTATCCATCTTATTCCTTTGAGCAATAACCTTGTTCATGCTATCAAAGAACCCAAAAGTTGATCAAGTGGATAAGTAGATAAATCCTTAGCTTCACTAATAGCGTTACTTTAGCTTCCCATTCTTTTGGAAGACATCTAAGAATCTTATAGATTAAGTCTTGATTCTATATGCTTTTCCAAGAGAATGCAATGTGTTAATTATTTTCATAAATCATACATATCGAATAAATTTAAAGGAGACATATGAAATAACTCATATTCATGAACAAGTTTATTTATGTGAGCATCTCTAACTTCACTAGTTCCTTCATAAGTTATAATGAGTTTATCCCATATTTCTTTTTATTGTACTTAACATAGAAATTTTCATGTAATCATCGGTAATAAAGCACAATGTAAAGTATTATAAGCCAGCATTTAATTCATCAAGTTCTCTTTCACCACCATTCCTCAAAAGGTTTTTCTACTTTAATGCCATTTACTTCTACTATGGGTGTATGATATTGATGTGTCAACATATACCACATGCATCTTGACCTCTTAAAATGTACTAATTCTATTTTTCCAATAATCAAATGGTACTATCTAAAAGTGGTTGTATGAGTGGATTGTCCCACGTAGTGAACCCTTTGGGAAACCTTGTGCCATAGTGAAAAGATCTACTCTTGGATGTTAAGCCAATAAAGTGCCTAGGCTCGATACCGTGAGTCACTATGGCACCAAGAGGGAGGGAGGGAGGTTGAATTATAAAATTTTAAAACTTAAATTATAATTTTTAAATAGAAAATAATTTTTTTATTTTATAATGACAAGATATAATTCTTAATGCAGCAAAAATAAAAGTATAGTAAAGTAAAGAGACAATAGGTACACAATTTTATGGTTCAAAACCCCAAAATCGACTACGTCCTAGCCACCACGGCTAGAATCCACTAAATAATAAATAGCTTACAAATAATACTCTCCTATAATGGGGCGTACAACCCTACAATAATATGTACTCTCTACAAAGTACAACCCAATATAAATTTTACAACAAAAAGAAAAATAAAATAATAAATTTTGATAAAATAAATCTCACAAAAATATAACAAGCTATCCAATTCAAAAGTGATCTCACAACTTATAAATGATCACTTTACAACTTAAAATTTTGGCAAGATAAAATGCTCACTTAATATTGATAAGAAATAATAAAATAAATATCTTAAAGTGATCTTACTAAGATGTTTATGTTATTACAATTTATAGACTAATATAAAAATGATTTCAAAATAAATTCACAATATTCTTTTGTATAATAAAATAAATTTCAGCAAGGACTAATTTATTTTATTTTAAACAAAAAGATTCTTTCAATTAATGCTAATGATCATAAAATACTCAAATAAAATGAGTATATGATAGATCTAAGTAGGCTAGTAAGCTTTTAATTAAAAAGAGAGATCAAGCAAATATGAAAATAATTTCACCATAATAATTTAATTTAAAATGCTAAAATATACTTCTAAAATAGATCTAAGAATAAATGATCTTTCAAAATAAGACTAATGAAGAAATATTTCAAGAAACCAAAAGAAATTTGTAGGAAGTTAAAAATTTCAACAAGTTGAAATAGATCCTACAAACTATCACAAGAGTTTTCACAAAAAAAAATAATTGGGAAACTTTGATGTGAAAAACAATGTCCAAAGACTAATCCACCAAAAAAGTATAAATTGGAAAGAATAAATAGATGGTGAAAATAGCATGAACAACAAAAGGATTAAGATCAAGAAAACAAACTCAAGTATTTTGAGAAAGCTTGCTTAGTTGAAGATGTTGAAGCTTCCAAACCAAGGATTTGATCTTGCAATATTTGGAGAACACTTGGAAGGAAAATCTAAGAAATTTTCTCAGATTTGTTGGAGGGATTTTGAATTTGAATGAGGAATGCTTTCATGAAGAGAATGAGGGCTATTTATGGCAAGAAGGTCATTTTGAATTATTTCAAAAAATATATTATTCTAACATCATGTTATCATCTAATTTAATATTCAATAAAATATAATTTATATTAAATAAATATTAAATTTAAGCAGCCAAAATTTTATTATTCACATGGGCAAGTCAAAAATAATCAAATATGACTCTTAATATATTCAAAGCATGTAGCATGCATTCATTATTAAAATCATCTAATGTTTGAAAAGTCATAATAAATTCAATTTTAATCAAATGTGGATCATGTAACCTATCAAATTAAAGGAAAAAAATTAAAGGAATCCGTTGGAGATGAAATTAGATATAAATTCATTGATTATAAAATGACGTTGGCTAAAATACAAAATTTCATATATTTTTGTTAATTTTAATATGTGACATTTAAATATTAAGATATAATTTATATATAATCATACATATGTTAGTTATCATATAACCATCAAATTAAATTAAAATATTTAATTATATTAAGTAAATAAAATAATTACACTTAATAGTTATTATCATTTATTATTTTGACAATTTTAATGCTATGTATGAAACATATAATTGAATGTTAATGTTAATTAGAGATTTATATAAATTAACCTCATTAAAATAATATGTTAAGTTGTGAGCAAATTGATTCATGCCAATGAACTCATATGAATTTCTAAGATAGTTATAAATGCATATAACCTAAAATATTGTATCTTGAGCTTCACATTATCCATTTTGATCTATATTTCATTCTTCTACTCTTGCAATTTTCTCAATCATATTATGAGATGTATTGGATATGTAATTAGCAATTGATATATCTGAAACACATAAAAACATTCATTAGAACATCCAAACATTTATTTGTTATCATCAAAACTGATCGAATTGAACATGAGGCTCATTAAGCCAACAAAATGGAAATCTCTCTTTTCAAAATCAACAAAACACAAAATTTTTAAAACACATTTGGAACTTCATTTTAGCATACTTCATTTGCTAAAAGTGAATTCTCCATTTTCAGAACAAAATTCAAAACACATTTGAACTTCACTTTAGCATACCACATTTGCTAAAGTGAAGTCATTTTCAAAACAAAATTTGAAACACATTTTTGAACTTTATTTTAGCATACCACATTTGAGAAAGTTCTCCATTTTAAAATAAAATTTGAAACACATTTTTGGAATTTCATTTTGCATATTCAAATTTGCTAAGCGAAATCTCCATTTCAGAAAATTTCAAAATGCATTGGAACTTCATTTTGGCATACCACATTTTCTAAAGTGAAGTCTCCATTTTTCAAAACAAAAATTGAAACACATTTTGGAATTTCATTTAGCATACTCAAATTTACTAAGTGAAGTGTCCATTCCACAAAATTCAAAACACATTGGAACTTCATTTTGGCATACCACATTTGCTAAAGTGAAGTCTCCATTTTTAAAACAAAATCCTAAATAAAAGAAACATATTATGATTTCCTTAGCATACCTAAATTTGCTAAGAATCCTATTTTCAAATATCTTCAATGAAAATAAAACACATTAGGATTTCCTTAGCATATCTAAATTTGCTAAGAATCTTATTTTTCAAAATTAGAAACAATAGAAACACACTAGGATGTCCTTAGCAAACCCAAATTTGCTAAGAATCCTATTTTCAAAAAATTTCAAAAAAAATATATTTGGATTCTTCATTTAGTAGACCCAAATTTGGTAAATGATGATTCCATTTTCAAAACCACAAATGATTCACAAAATAAAGCAAACAAAAAAAAAGAAGAAATTATTTTCAAACACCTCACCTAGCATACCCAAATTTGCTAAGAGTAAATTCCAAATTCTAAATCAAAACAAAATCAATTGACCCTTTACTTTAACATACTCAAATTTGTTAAATAAAGGGTCCTCAAAATCAAAATCAAAATTCAAACATGAACCTAATGGAAGTATCTCTTCAAAATACTTGAACCCATTTTCAACATACCCAAATTTGTTGAAAGTGGAATCTACATTCAAAAATCCTCTTTCCAATCAATCTCAAAATCTCTTATAAATCATTTGAGCCCCACTTAACACTTTCAAGTTGTTGAGTGTGGGTTCAAATTCTAAATCTAAATTCAAAAATCAACAAAATAGAGAACTAATTCAAGTTTGTTTCAACATTGCGACTTTCAATTTAAAATTTAGGTTTCAATTTTCATTGATTGTAATGGCAGTAGAAGTATGTGTTTACATTTTCTCATGGGATGGATTGACTAGGATCAGGCCAACCTTCCACAATCTGACTATGCCCACCTCATCTACTTTGGTAGGGGCTTCGAGGGGGCCATGATTACATGTGAGGGACCCTCCTTAGTTATTTGAGCATGGTGGAGAGGTCATCCAAATTGACATGCCACTTGAAGATTCCCTCATTGAAGGAAGGCTATGGATGTTCCCAGTGGATATGCCGGTGCTCAATTGTTCCCCATCTTTGTCTAGTTAGGGCTAGTACCACTGTAGCTCCCCGAGGGAAGGCTCCCTTGATTCTGGATTGTCTTCCCTACTTTTGTTGGGTCTAGTTCCTACTATACTCGACCAACTAGGACCCAATAAAGAAATAAGAATTGCATGATCAAGCAATATCACACTCGTAATTCTAGGGAGTTAGAGGCAGCCACTCAATCTATTGTAGAGGAGTTACCTAGGTTGGTTTCCCCACTTATTATAGAAAACTAGTTCCACCCTCCCTCTTGGTCTGATTGAGAGGATGCTAGGAGGATTTTGCTTCACCTCTACCAGTGATTTAGTTTTAGGCACCTATTAGTGAGAGGAGGAGGTCGTACAGTGGCCACCGATCAATTTTATGCCAAGTAGGAGGAGCCTATGGATGATCTGAGTCTAGAGCTCAATTTGATTTGAGATCGATTATTCCCCATAGTGTGGGCAGGCAGCATAAGCAGGAGAGTGCTAGAGAGGCCCATACATCAGTTCATGTCACTAGTTGGGAGCACCGGAGGTATAGCCGATAGTCAATAGCCTCCACACTTGTGGACTTTCCAAATCGATGCTACTCGTGCCGACCATACTAATAATATCTTATTGATGGGGACTACACATCATAAGAGAGGAGCTCCTATCCTAAGAGAGTCGGTGGTGCCTTCATCACACCTCTCTTCTATGAGCCCGCTCTCTACATGTCCTAGCATCTATGTTCCATCTAAGTGAAGGCCACATGGGAGAAGAGAACCCGTTGGTGATCTCTATGGTCGAGATCTGTCCCATCTACATCACTGTGGTGAAGCTCTCGCTTGACCTTCGCCTAGTCATGGTGTAGAAGGAATGGCAACCTCGAAGTATAATAGTCATCCCTTCACCACCACCACCACAGTCGGCTATGGAGATGGTCACAACAGTGAGGGAAGAGGAGACAGTTCAGTCACCCTTATGGCCATAGATCCTCCTAGGAGTGCCACTCCTGGATCCAAGAGTATTCTTTCCTCTAGTGAGCATAGTCCTCACAAGATCAGCCAGAGTTAGGTGCTTATCTATTCATGATAGTGATCCCATTACCCGACCCATCTTTCATGCTTGTAGTTGGACCAATCCCTAGATGACATAGCCAAGATTCTAGTGGAGAAGAAGGAAATCTTAGGATATGCTTGGTCTAATTTAGAAGATGAAAAGGTCAGCTTTGATCTAAATGAAGATGACTTGTTAGAGGATTCAGGGGTACACATGGTAGATACCCGGGGTTCTCTCCTCCATATGAGCAACTATGGAAGGTCGAGTAGGAAGACACAGCCTACTCAACCCAACACCTTCATTGATAATTGAAATAGAAAGATGAACAAATAGATAGGATGGGGAAGTAGCTCGAGGATTTGTTAGCAGCAGTCTTAGCACTTTAAAAATAAGCACCGATAGTTCATTCTACTATAGCTGAGGCTAGTCAGCCAGAGTTGGTGCATGTCTTAGATTTAGCCAAGACTTTACCTCAGAGTAGGTAGCACTAGTATGGGAAGGTAGTGGATAGTACCTCCATACAGAAAAAGATATCAAAACCATGGTTGAGTAGTAGGAGAGAAGCGTTGGCTCAAGCCCAGGAGGATCATCGGCCCAAAGGGTAGACCCTACCTAGAAGAATTTGATGCCATCCAATATCCTAAGGGTTTCATGCCACCTTCTTTCAAAAGCCTCGATGGTGGGAACTCAAAGTAGCATATTGTGCATTTTAGGATCAATTATTACAATGTCAATGGTAGTGACACTTTACTCTTCCATTTCTTTGTCAGTAGCATAGTAGGCATTGCCTTTGATTGGTATGCTGAACTACCTAATATTTCAGTGAAGAGTTTTGCTAAGTTGGAGCAACTCTTCATCCGAGGTTTCTGGAGCTCAAAAAGGTTGATCAGGTGATCTCATGGCTCAACAAAACCCCGATGAGTCCTCTCATTGATTATATTCTCGGATGGCATAATTTGAGTATGAAATGCAACCACAGCTATCAAGATCCATCGAGATGTTGCTAAGAATATCCATGGCCTGGTCGCCTTCATGCTCAAAGGTTTCACCATCAAAACATTTGAAAAGCTAATTAACAAGGAAGCTAGCTTACAAGGAGAAGCCAAATAGTCACCATTTCCATACTGATCAATAAAGTAGAAGCCACAAAAAGATTTTGAGAAGAAGCCCGGGGTAGTGATAGTAGTAGACAAAAACAAATACCAAAGAGGCTTGAGAGACCTCGTGCTGTGACCATCACATCCACCTCCTCACCACCACCAAAGAAGCCCTACTAGCTACCACAGCCTCCATGGCGCACCGCCCTCCTAGCCACATCATCAGTAGAAGAGGTATACATACCCGCCACCAGGTAGCTACAGTCCACCTACTCTTTCGAATAAACATAATAAGCCTTATTTATTTAAGAGGGAGGTAATCAGGAAGATCTTTTAGAATCTCATAAAGCCTGATTTCATGCTACCAACCTAGCAGACTAAAGGAAGTGGTCAAAAGCAATGATCCCAACTTTTGCCCCTACCACCGCATGTTAGGTCATGTTTTAGAAGATTGCTTTTCATTCAAGGACTAGCTTAAGCATAGCTTCAAGACCGGTGCTATAGTTATCTTGAAGGAATACCTTATGGAACAACCATCTAGTTCCATTAGGGTAATCTTTGGGGAAACTTGCGATCCTACCAAAACCAAAGAAGGTTAGGATATCTCTTTATCCCGTACCTCTAAGAAAATTGTCTCCAAAATCAGGAAACTTTCCTTGCAGGTGCCTAAGATAGCTCAAACTACGCCAACATCAAGGAAGGTTTGCAAGTTGCAAGAGCCAACTCAGGGAAAGGGGAATAGCAGCATAGTGCCCAAGATAGTAGTGCAACCACCCGAGGTCCAACCTCCCATCCAGTAGCTACTACATCGAGACTACTTCTACTTAGCCTAGCTCTTCTAGTATACATCTTAGTGGATGAGGGCATCAAATCCCCCACTCCTCTTACTTTACTTGATTTCTACTATGTCCATCCTTTAAAATCCAAGAAATTGAAGAATAAAGCTAGTTTAAATTATATCTGTGTTACTTCTAATGGGTTGTCTAAATGAACTCCTAATGAAAAATCATCAAGTCTAAACAACAACTATAATAACTCTGATCTTCCTCTTTTTATTCAGAGTTGGACTTTCCTACTCTAAATACTATGGGTTCACCTCTTGAGATAGACTTGGAATCATCTAAGAGTCCCATAGGAGAAGCTGAAGGAGCCTAACGTGCAAGTAGAATCTTCCATTACCCTGCCACAAGAGATCAGTGAAGTCAACCTCCGTAGTAGCAAGGTTCTACCTCCTAGGGCAGCACCTCCATATAAGGGGAAACAAGTCATTGGTTCAGAGGATCGAGAAACCCCTCCATAAGATGCTCCACACCTGGATATGCTTGTGTAGATCAGCCCAAGGTGGACTACAATGCCTTCTCTCACCTAAGAAAGTTTCCATCTAAGCTAAGCATATATGATGCCCTTATCTTGTCCAAAGAGATGAGGGAATCATTAATCAAGGCTCTCCTTAATCCAAGGATATTCTTAGCTCAATTGATCGCTATTGGAGAGGAGGCACATTATTCTAGAGAAGCTCAGGGGATCACTTTCATTGATAAAGACCTACTTGGGGAACATGGAGCACAACCGTCCCCTCTATATTACAATGGACATGGATGACTTACTAGAGTTCTCATCGATCCAAGAGCATCGGTGAATATTATGACACCTCTATTTGAGGATCAACACATCTCCACACTCGAGGAGATCGATGATGTTGAGAGGATTCAATGAATAAGGCCGAGTGCTTTAGGTTCCATAGTGTTACCTTTGAAGATAGATGAAAGAAGAAGCCAAGTTGTATATCATTGATTTGAATATCATTCACCACTTTGCTAAGTAGGTTTTGGATAATCGAATAAGATGATTCCATTCTCCTCCATCAATGCATCAAGTTCGGAAGGATGGGATTGAGTACTATGTCAAAAGATGAAAATCCATTTTTCAGAGAGGTTGAGATATATGAGGATGCTACCTACTATGTTTCTCAAAACACCCTTTCTCATGAACTTGGACAAAATTCAAATACAAAAGAAAAGAAGAAAAGAAAAGAAAGAAAAAGAAAAGAAAAGAAAATAAAAATCCAAGTGAACAAGAAAGGGAAATTGAAGAAGAAGTAAAGCCATATCATTTCACCCAGTTCATTCCATCATATAGACATGTGGGTAGGATGACTGACCTCCGGCGTGGAGGCGAGGAAATAGAGGCAGTTCTAGAGGTGGAAGACCCTCTAGTTGGCCATCAGCCAACAGGGTTATGTTCTAGTTCATAGGAGTACCCCTACTATTAACATAGACTTGGAATCCAGCTCAGAGGATGAGTCTAATGTGATTAGTATACCAACCAACCCCTCTTAACGAGTTTCATTTGAGGTGACACATGAGCCAGACAGTGATGAAGACAGGCCTCGGACAAAGCATGAATGTATTGATCAAATATATGTGAAACTATCATGGTTGGAACCTTAGCTCTAACTTCACTTTCATCTCAAAACGTTGAAGGTTTAGTAGTTAAGGAAGTCCCTTAGTCTTCTAGAGATGTCAAGATGAAGAGATTCTTTTTTGTGATCATTATGCTCAAGTCTAGAAACTGATGTAAGACTTAAGGATATTTCAAATAAAGAATTAATGGAATTACATTTTGATTGGTACTCGCCTTGTATTCTTAATCTTGCAATAAAGGGTTTGATTCCTTATACATGGTTTAAGCATAGGTCAGAGTACTTTGAAAAGCTATGGAACAAAGGATGCTGATCAAGATCAGGACTATGATTGATAGTGGGTCCATTCGATGATGATTATTGTTTAGTTGTCACAAATCATTTAGAGTCTGATATGTTCTTTTCACACAACACCAAACCTTATGAGGATGTGTGCTTAGAAACTTCAAATGATCTAGATGATCTCCAAACAAACATGCATCACTAGAATTTGAAGAGGAGATCCATTCAACAATCAACAAGCTTAGAGAAATCAACCTCGGGATAGAAGAAAAATCCACGCCCGACATATATCAGTTCATTCCTGAATGAAAAAAAAAATGATGACTTAGTTAAGCTATTGACTGAGTTTAAAGACTACTTTGCATAGAGTTATGTCAAAATGCCCAGATTATCTCCTAATGTAGCAGTCAACAAACTAGCAATAGATCCTAGTGCTAACCCTATCAAGCAAGCTTCTAGACACATGCGATTAGAAATTGAACAATAGGTCATTTTGAAGTCAAATTGATGGTAGTTTCATCAGGAAGAAAATACCTACCGGTTAGCGATGTCATACCGTTAAGAAGAAGGATGGCCAAATTCTCATATGTGTCGATTTGAGGGACTTAAATAAGGCATGTCCTAAGGATGAGGTTCTCTTCCTATACTAGAATTAATGGTGGACATCGCCTCATCTCATATAGTTTTCTCCTTCATTGATGGGTCATCTAACTACAACCATATCAAGATGGACCCTAGAAGATGAAATAAATACTACTTTTCAAACCCCAATCTATTATTATAGGTGCCCCTTAAAATCTTTGGTGCTACATACCCAGCCATGACTCAGATCTTCAACAAACTCATCCATTATCAGGTTGAGTGCTACATTGATGATCTAGTCAAGAGCAAAGAAAAGGAAGACCATCTCTTTGACTTGAGAGTAGTTTTTGAAAGGTTAAGATAATATAACCTCAAAATGAAACCCCTAAAGTGTGCATTCAGAGTAGCTTCAGGGAAATTCCTTGGGTTTGTTGCCTAACACTAAGGAATAAAAGTAGATCCAGAAAAGATTAAAGCTATCTTAAAAATTTCACCTCCTAAAAGTTTAACTCAACTCAAATCTTTCCAATGAAGGTTGGCGTATCTAAGACTCTTTATTTCCATCCTATCAGGGATGACAAGGGCCATTCTCAGCACTTGTCAAAAAGTATGACAAGTTCTAGTGTGATGATAAGGGCCAGCATGCCTTTGAAGATATCAAGCAATATTTGGTGAAAGCTACATTCTAGTAGCCCCTTTCGGGTGCCACTCATCCTCTACACTGCTACATTGGATGATTCTCTCGGTGCTTTGTTGGCCCAAGCTAATGATGAAGGGAAGGAGAGTGCTCTCTACTACCTCAGCTGTTGTTTAATTCATGCTGAAGCGAACTACCCACCTATTGAGAAACATTGCCTAACTTTGATCTTTGCATCCCAAAAGCTATGGCACTATATGCTTTCTCATAAAGTGAACTTGATTTCCAGAACCAATCCACTATAGTATCTCATGACATAGCCAATGCTATCCGGATGTTTGACACTAACATATTTCTTAGCCACACACCCACTGCATGTTGATTCCCCGCTTAGTGATGATCTCCCCGATGAACAAATCATGAACTTAGGGGAGGTTGATAGCCATCGATGGCAGATGTATTTTGATGGTACGACTTCCTTTCATAAAGGAGAAGCACCATAATCTACTCTTCTAGGAAAGGTAGGGGTAGGATTAGTTCTCTTAACTCCACGCGATGATGTGATGAGATTCTCATACTA
Organism: Cymbidium sinense; assembly: GCA_021442155.1. Classification (NCBI taxonomy): domain Eukaryota; kingdom Viridiplantae; phylum Streptophyta; class Magnoliopsida; order Asparagales; family Orchidaceae; genus Cymbidium; species Cymbidium sinense. The sequence continues at coordinate 144,877,050 of CM038214.1, forward strand.
CCTCTCCAATCCTTTAATGAAGGCGAGTATGAGGCTTTGAGGAGTTAGCCATCACGGTGTGTCAAACATCAACATCTATGGGGATTCTCGTTGGTTATCAACGGATTCAGGTCCTACAAGGTTCTCAAACCTAAGCTTTCATTACCATGAGTATACTATGTTGGCCCAAATCCACGAAGTCACCATACAAGGTTCCCGAGCAAGAATGCGTAGATGCTTTGGATAAACTTGCCAAGAAATTGGCATGTCAGAAGATGAGTCCATTCAATAAGGTCCAAAATAGACAAGTCCTATCCTTATTGATTTGAACTCAAAACTTCTCTTGAAGGAGGTTGTCATTGCCAAAATGGGAAAGAAGGCAACCATTCATCTATTTGAACAGGTCAACTACCTCAAGAAAAGTCACAAAATCGTGAAACAGAAAGTTCTCTCTTATGCTCTTGTTAATGGCACCTTGTATCGACCATCTTTTGATCAAATGTGGTTATGCTATTTAGATAAACATAAAATATGTAGGATCATGACTGAGGTACATCCAAGTCTATGCAGAGTGCATCAATCCAGTTCGAAGATGAAGATGAAGATCAAGAGACTAGGATACTAGTAGCCTTTGATGATTACAAACTGCATGGATGTAGCTAGGAGATACCATTAGTGTCAGGTACACGGTGTGGTCCTACATCAACCACCCAACATTTTATACCCTACATTAGCTTCAAGGCCATTTGAGTATTGGGGTACTGACATTATGGGTCCAATCGATCCTCTTTCTTCCAAGGGTCAATGCTTCATCTTAGCTACCATCGATTACTTTTTCGAGTGGGTGAAGGAAATTCCACTCAGAGAAGTCATAACTCAGGATGTGCTTAATTTTTTTAGGAACTATATCATATATAGGTTCGGGGTGCCTCGATGAATTATATCCGATAATGGTACTGCATTCGAAAGCACCAAGATCAATAGCTTCACCAGAATACATGGTATAGATTGGAATACCATCTACTACCTTAGAGCAAATGGCTTAGAAGAATTCAATAAAACTCTCATCCAAATACTAAAGACACTTGATGATAGCAAGCGTAGTGGAATGAGCAGTTTTTGAAATGAGGTGCTGCACCACATACGAACCCAACTAGTCTAGCTATTTTCTTAGTGTATGGGTCCAAGCATTCTACCTTTAAGTTCAACTCCCATCACTAAGGATAGATTGGTAGCAAGATCACTCGATGAAAATGCAAAGTTGCGTTAGAAGAGCTCAAGGTTTGGAGATCACCTACAGCCAGAACCTCAAGTTGTACCAGCCAAAATGATTTAAACTCACAACAAGCTAGTCGAGGTCTTTCCAAGTGGAAGAACTTGTGTTAGTCCAAGGGGACCAATGTTTGCCCATTAAGATGGGAGGCAAGTTTGAACCCCAGAAGGCCCCATGTCATAGAGAAGGCCTACAAAAGAGGATCTTATCAGGTCATTGATTGTAAAGGGAAACACCCTATGCTTCCAATTAATGGGATCTATTTAAAGAAATATTATGCATAAAACATGTTTGAAATTAATTATCAACAAAAGAACAAAAATCTGATTCCATTTCATCAAAATATTCTCTTCTTTTGAAGTGTTGTTTGCATGTCTTATGAATCCCATGGCGTGTTTAGGATAGGCGTAAGAGAACCCAAGAGGCATCATATCCCTCTTTCATGACATAAACACAATCTCATGGCACCATTAGAATAAGTGTAAGATAACCCAAGAGGCATCCTATTTTGATTAGCACAACTAAGTTAGGTGTGAGAGAACCCGCATGACATCCTTTCTTAGTGGGAATTCTAGTTGCCATCTGTGGCACCATTTTATCCAATTCCCCAAGTGTGTTTAGGGTGTGAGAGAACCCAAGCAACATCCTATTCCCTTTAACATAGTACAAAAACAAACACATATTTTTTGTCTCAAGCTATTTTGATGTGGGAGCAAGCCCCTTATGGCACTCACTCATTAGTTGCTCTAGGTCAGGTTTACATGCTACCTTGCTAGTATGTCACCCCAGTGATCATTTGTTGGAGGATGTGAGTCCCCATGCTTTCTTCCTAACTTGGCCATTATAAACCAATGAGCATCATGTTAGTTTTTTAGTCTTCACTGCTAAACTAGTAAACTACCTCAAGTTGACTTTATTTAAGAAGATGTGAGTTCCGACACTTTCTTCTAGCTATCATGCACCTTCTAGGCTATCCTTGAGGTCTAGGTGTAAGAGTCCCCTAGAGGCATATTCCTTCAAGCACAAACACATATCTTTTATCTGCTATTTTGATGTGGGAGCAAGCCTCTTAGCACTCACTCATTGGTATAGTGGTCTACATGCTACCTCAGTATGTCAGGGTTCCTTATTTTTGGAAGATGTGAGTCCAGCTTTCTTCTAACTTGATCATTACAAACCAAGAGCACCTTGTTAGTTTAGTTATCTTCCTTTGCAGCTAGTACCTCATGTTGATTTTGTTTAAGAGGATGTGAGTTCTCTAGCTTTCTTCTTAAACTGATCATCACATGTATATTTGAGGTTTAGGTAAGTCCCCAAAGGCTCTTCCCTCTTGACTACATTTGAGTTGATATAAGTCCCAGTGGCATTCAGTGGTCATCCTAGGTAGATGGCATGACAACAAACTCTTTCGGTTCCTATGGGAGGATGTGAGTCTCGAGCTTTCTTCTTGGTGATTATTATTGATGGGCACCTTTGGTTTGTTGATGTTCGCTATGCTGACTCACCTAGTGGATACACCACTCTTGGTAGATGTGAGTCTCCATGCTTTCTCCATGAGTTAGCCATCGAATACTTATGATATTATCTTCTCCAAGGTTTTGGATCAAGCCCCCCATGGCCCTCTCTGGGCACTCTATTTGGATCACGTCCTTTGTGACCCCATTTTGACACTACCTAGGTTAATTTTGGATTGAATAAGTTCCCCTTTCATAGTAGCCACCCCTATGGTTGGAGAATTTATTCAATGGATAATTCTCCCGGTTGATATGAGATAGTTTAGGGTATAAGCTCCTTCTTTTGATCCCTCAAACTAGGTTCACAATAAAATAAACTAAACAAACAAACAAAAATTTTCTTAGGATTAAAATTCAAGCCCCAAAGGGCCCCTTTTCCCAAGTAGGCATCATATCTTTAGGGGCTGTTAGCAAACTCCCTATAGGAATTGCGACTGAGTTGAGATAAATCCAGGTGACTCATGTAGTCTCCCTTGGGTTGGGTTCTATCTTTTTTGCCACAAGCGTTACCAAAGTCATTTTTTTGGAAGATGTAAGGCTAAGTCTTTGTTGACCTCATTTTAGAATGAGCTCTCAACCCCTCCATCTAGACATGGGACTTCTCTTAGACACTAAGAGTTTCCTTAGTCTTAAGACACATCTAGTGATTAGGTGGACACTCAACTAGCCCAGAGACTTAGAAGAGTTAGCCATATGAATAGGTCATGCCTTAGGGTTTTAGGAAAACTTGCCTACCCATAGCAGACAAATCCTCACTTCCTCCTTTCAAGTCAAACTCAAATCAATTCCAACTTTATTAATTTTCTTACTCAAATCAATTCCAAATGGTTGAAGCCCATGATTGAAATCTAATTCCAAAATCTTTCTAAGTCACTTTGATTCTATCTTATGGACTTAGCCTAAATCAAATCCAAATCAATTTAAATTTAAGAAATTTTCTCATAACCCATTTATATTCTCATTTATATTCACAAATATAAATGAAAAATAAATTCAAATATCCAAAATCAATTCAAAAAAATCAAATCCAAATTCAACCTAAATTCAACTAAGCCTTTCAAATTCTTGAACTTAGCCAAATCAAATTCAAATCACGCAAAACCCTTGATTTTTCTTCATGATTCAATCAATCCTTCAATCCTGAATCTAAATAGAAACACAAACTTCAATTATCAAACCAAAACCAAATTCAAAATCAAACCCTAAAACTCATGTTCACCCTTTGAACTTGAAATTGTCAAATGAATCAAAACCCATTTGACTCCAAATCACAAATGGATTTATATTTGAATCATAAGTCCATATGTGAGTTCATCCAAACTTGATTCAGGCCTTGATCAAGTCAATTGACCCACTTAGGCTCATTTGACCCAAAGTGATCTATACCCTTTTTGAGCCACCCAAATTGGATTGAACTAAGCCAACCTAAGCCTCACATTGTGAGAAAAAATCTTCATGAGATGACAAATCACTCAAATTGGGTCAAACAAAGTCAAACCTAATGACCAAGTCAACAACCAAAATGCAACCTAAATTAGCCAAAATCCATCATGGGACAAATTGATTGAAACCATTGATCAAAACTCATTCATGATCAATGTTTGAACTTGACCAAATCATCATTTGAGCCTAACCAATTGGCCACTTGACCCAAGTTGACCCAACTTGACCTAAAAGTCAAAATGGGTCAAAACTTGATCTAAGCCAAATTGATTAAAACCAATGGGTCAACTTCATTTCCAAATCACTTGTTGAACTTGACCAAAGCCTCAATTGGCCAACTAGACCTTAGCCCAATTGACCATGAACCCAACTTGACCTAAAAGGTCAAATTGAGCTAAAATCAAATTAAACCAAAATTGATTGGAAACAAAGATACCAATACATTTCAAATGACCAATGAAACCTAAACCAACCCATGACCTAACAAAAGGTCAAATGGGTCAAATTGGTCAACTTGACCCATTTTACCTAAATGAAATCAAATGAACCAAATCCAAATATAAACCAAATTGATTGGAAAAAAAATATACCAAATCAATTCATATAATCACTTGAACTTGACCTAACCCTTAGATTGACCCAATTTTACCAATTGGTCAACTTGACATAAGTTGACCCATTTTGACCTAAATAGGTCAACATGAGCAAAATCATATCAAATCAACTCCAAATTCATTTAAACTTGCAGTCATTTTCTATCATGCCAAACATATTCAAATTAAAATCAAGCCAAATGATCATTTTACCTAGGTCAAAGGATAATTCTTGGCCAAATTCACTTAGAATTTGGTCAAATCCTCTTCATGGCCACTTGGCACCCTCTTAGTGGACCAAAGTGGACAGTGATCATTTTTACATGACCAATGGGTTTGGGTCAGCCAAAAACCTAAAACCAAAATTGACCACTCCCTTCATTAGCTCATATCAATCACTCCATCCAAAATCAGCAGATGGCACTTCTCCACTACCCCCTCTGCTATAAACAAACCATGTGCAACCCTTACAAAAATAACCCATTGAAGGGGTGAATTTGATCAAAACAATAAATTGCTCATCGATCCTTCAAGGGGAGATATACTCCCCTCATTTCACTTGAATCCAAGACACTCACACTCGATTGAGTGAGAGACCAAAAGCACTCCAAGCTTCCTCAAGCAATTCCCAAGCATTTCCATTCTCCTCTTCTATTTCTTTAGCCAAAATAGAGAGGCTAAGGGAAATTCCAACTTAGCCAATACCCAATTCCAATCCAATTCCTCCTTCAAGCATCCTCAGAGGGCCTAATCAAACTCATCCAGAGCTTCTTTCGAGCTTCAAAAGAAAGGGAGCTGGGAGCTAGACCAAGGTCATGAGCATTTGAAGAGGATCTTGGTCCATAGGAAGATCCACTCAACCTTAACCCCTCAAACCTTCAATAGGGCTTTATCTCTACTAGACGAAGCTACCTCGATGTTTGGGAGTGTCAGTGATAGCCTCTGATGAGGTATGCCTTCAAACCAAACCTATAATAGGGAGTGTCTTATCCTTTATGAAGAGAATTTTCACCTCAAGTAAAATTTATCACTAAATCTACTTGTGCTTACTCCTAGATGGTGTGGGTAAAGTTTGAGCTCAATCGAGCATAGAGCTGATCTTTCTAAAGAGTGGGCCGGATGCCCTCTCTCTAGGTGAGTAGCGAATCATGGACTCCATCGCATTTTGGATGGATGGTCACATTAATCCACTTAGGACCTATGATTAATCCCATCATGGGATCGATCTCAATTCCAATCTTTGATCACAATCAGAGAAAGTGTGTAGCCACCAACGACATTGGGAAGTGATAATTTAAGTGACGAATCCCATCACCTAATGGAAAGCCCCGTCGGTGATCATTGATTAATTATATATTAGGGTAATTAATTCCTTAATCACTAAATCTTTAAATATTTATAACTAAATGTAGAAAAATAAAAAAATAAAAAATAAAATGCATTATGAAGATAATTCAGTATGAATTCTCTAAAATTATTTTTGATGTATTTTGAATAGTACATTCCCTTAATTAAGGTTTTAATTAAAACTTAATAACTCTAATTACTCCCAAATTATTTCATTAATTCATTTCAAATTTCTCAGATGCATTTAGTGGGATGACCTCTGCCTCCTCTAATTTTCTTAGGATTTATTGATGAGGTAATTAGGGAAATCAATTAATGAATCCTAAATCACTCTCTTAATGTAATTAAGCTTAATTAAACATGTGAACAATGGTTTAATCCCTTTATTAAGTTGATTAATCTTGGCTTAGGTGAACAAGAGGTTTATGGAATAATTTTGGGATATTTTTCTTGAGCTATTCCTTAAACCCCTTTCTTCCTTAATCTAAACTTAATTAAGGGCTAATCCATAAATCACCTACTTAATTAACTTGATAAAATTTTCAAAACATTCCAGAACTTAACCAATTCATCTTGGGTAGGTGCTTAGGTGTTCAATAACCTAAGTAACTTAAGGAAATCAAAATCCAACCCACATGTGTGGGAAGGGTTATGAATGTACTTAAATTAAATCTTTTAGCTTAATTAATCATTAATTGTGAGCCAATTGCATTAGGCCCTTTCTTTTTGTAGGTGCATTCTGATTTAAATTCTTTTTATGGTTTTATGTCATACATTGGCTCATAATTATTTAATTAAATATGTTAAAGTGGTGTAGGTAAGGGGTAATTAATGGACTTAATTCACACCTTAACCTAAACAAAATATAAAAATAATCTAATGGTTCTAAAAATAAACTAAAACATCATACACATGTGGGAAATGGGTTAGGACCAGCAACCCTTTTCACATTTCTTAAATTCAAATCAAACTCAAAACAAAACAAAAATCTCTTTAAAATAATTTTAATTTCTCTTTAAATAATCTTATTCTATAGTTTTATCTTTAGAAATTAATTAGGGTGAATGAATTTACATTCTTTCATCACTTTATTTCCTTCCTAGCATGTTAAATGTGTATGTCACATGAAAATCATACATTCATGCCTTTAAAAATCAAATTAAAAATGAAATGTTTTCTTTATGTCAAATTGCATGTTTTGGCTAAAGTAAGATTATGAATGGCTATTATCACTATTAAATCAAAATTATTTTCAAAACTTATAAATCAAATATTATAATTGAAAGGTATGCTACTTAGGATTATTAATGAGTTTGCATATGAATAGTATAAAATGTGTTATTTGATTCTCCCTCTCTTTCTTATCATAGAATTGTATAGGATTTGCAAAGTGTATAGTCCTTTTGAAAAGGACATAACACTTGCTCAAATCTATTCCAATATACTCTTATGTCATGACTTAAGAAGGAATTCCACATCACACATATAAACTAAACAATCAAACCAAAATCAAATAAACATAAACTTTTGCATGATTCTCTTTCCATGCATTTCTTTTTGCATGCACATGTATTTAAGAAAAGTGGTATATTAGTCTAGACAACAGGTTGTGAGGCTTTAAGTAGTCTATGTCCTTACACTTAAATGTGCTAACAATGGTAATACTCATATGTCTTTTATACATGTAAATGTGCATATGAAAAATGGATAAAAGAATCACTCTTTTCTACTTAACAAGATCATGCATAATGAAGCATCTAAATTTTCTTAAGTAACATCCCTTAGAATTCATCATTAAGGTGTATAAACACTTCCATTTGCACATATAGATATGCTTAGGGTTCATCCATATGCATGTTACACATGTTGGGAAAGAAATGAAGTGTTGTGTGTTTTGTGATAGTATTTCACTTTACTTAATCTTAAAATGCCTTTTTTTTTGAATAGGTTTGTTTAGGAAAATCTAAACTTAGGATTAATTAAAACACATAATAAAACATTCACTAAACAAAAATCAAATATGAATCTACCTTAGAAATTACTTAAGGTAGGGAGGAAAGAGAAGTTCTCTTCTCTTTTCCTCTCTTTTCAACTTAGTAATTAATTGTAGGTTCATTCAAACCTAATAAAATCACAACATGAAAATCAACCAAATCAACTAAGTCACTTAAATGAAACCATCCTCTAAGTTGAACATTTTCATACTTAGAAAACTTCAACCATAAAGCTTAGCTAAGCATACCACACAAACCTTAAATAGCACACACTTTACGCTAACTCACCACTTCTAGCTTTAAGTTAGGGCAGTGCATGGTTTGATGTTTGCTTTTATTTTTTGATATATTATTTTTGTCTGGATGTTAGGGTGTATGTGCAGACTAAATGGTAGGGCGATCTTAGTCTAACCATTGTCTTCTACAGGGGATTGTGCTTAAGGGGCATTGTAATAAAAATATAATTACTTTTGTTGTGCGGTGCTTATACCCCTAAGAATAATCCAAAATAGGCTAGGTGGACTTTGTTTTGCATGTGAGGGGTGCTAAGTCCAACATATAAATATAAATTCTTGGGATTGTTTATTGTGTTTTGATAATATCTATTTTGCAGGTTTTAGTTAGATTTCCTGTTTCCCATTTTCATGTAATTTTATAATTAGGATTTTGGAATGATTGTTATGAGGTATTTGGATGAACATTGGTTATAAGGCTATGCATTATGTACCATGTGAACCCTTTGGAGCAACCACATTCCAACTAACTAAAAGAAGAAAGATGAAAGAAGAAAGAAGAAAGAAGAAATGAAGAAATGAAGAATGAATGAAGAATAACAATGAATTCCTTCTTAACTGTATTTAATTCATTTGTAATCCAGGTTGTATAAGGGTAGAGCTCAGCTACCCACTTTGTTTTTGGGTTTGTGTGGTGGAGCCCGACCATAAATGACCTCTTATTCTTTCATGCTAGATTTATATATTGATTGATGTTTGTTTAGCTTATGCATTAAGATGGCATTTTTTACTAGTTTATTCCTTGCTTTGATGTATGGCTTGGATGATGATTAGGCTCTTAGGAAATTAAATTTTCTATCCAACTAATCAATTCAAACTAAAAATAAAATAACTCATAACCTCACCTAAAGTCTAAGTTATAAATAAGATAAAAGAATTAGCAACCCCTTAGCTACATGTTGTATTTTCTTTCTCACATCATGCATAAAAAAGTATATTATTTCACTCTTGATTGGAGGGCTTCCACCTTTGCCAGAGAACTTGGCTTGACCTTTGAGAGCCACGGTGGAAACACACCTCCTTATCTTGCTGATTTTGGACCATAATCTAATTTCTCATGCATTAGGCATATGAATCATAAAGCATGTGTAAAATTGATTGTACAAAATAAAAATAAAATGCAACAAAATTAACATTAGATTTAAGTCATTAAATCATGCCCTACATGATCTAGTCTCTTCGAGAGTGTGTTTAAGGACTTAGTCTCTTTCTAAATAAACAACCGCTTAACTATCTTGCAAATGCATTTGACTTGCCTACAAGTTTTAAAATCGTAGGAGGAGTTAGTTGGTGGCCACCACCAGGCAGTTGTAAGTCCAACACTCGGGTGATTTATCTTCTCCTTTGGAGGTAAACCAAATACCAATTTTCACCTTAGATTTAGATCATGCTTTTCGCCCTCCTAAAACTCCCTAGATTTAGGTTTAGAGGTTGCTACTTCCCTTTATGGCCTACAAGCATAAATCCTCACCTCTTAGGAATTTCAATGACCTTGTATCATAGAATTATAAGCCCTAATATTCTAATAATAATTCAACTAAAACAAATCAATTCAATTTCAAAAATGTAAAGCCCAACCATAGGATAGTCTAGGATGCTTACTAGGCTTCCTAGTATCCTAAGCATCCCCTACTTATCTTTATTTGGCTTCGATAAGAACTCCCTCCTTGTGATCGATCCCACTTGACTTTCTAAAAATAAACCAATCATTTGATAGTCCTACCATCAAAATCTTTGGAGATAATGATCATTTACCTTAATCGAGAGTATTCCTAAGGAATCCTGTTCCTTAGGATGTAATTAACTATGGGGCTTGCCCACAGAGAACTTAATGATTTAAAATAAACCCTACTTTACTTTTCTATAAAGTAGGGAAGAATCTCTACATTTTGAAGACCCATAGTCCTTAAGTCCTTATTAAGGTGATTAGGTCCATTGCGGTGGTGACTTCTATCTTTTTGAGATATTACCTTTCCAATGTTATATGCATCACCTAATAAGAATCTATCTATGTGGTGTCCCAAGGTGTTGTATTTCTATTTTCATTTATCCTCTTTCCAAAGGGGATAGATGAAGGTGGAAATATGAATATTCTTTCACCATAAGTTTTATATTTATTTTATTTTAGGTTTTATGTAGTTTAGTTTTAGGTTTTAAGCTTTTAAAGGTTTAGGGTTTAGGGTTTATGTTTTTGGTTTTTATTTTAGGTTTATTTTTAGTTTTATTTTTTATTTTCGTTTAAGTTTATTTTTTGTTTATTTTATTTTATTTAGTTTAGGGTTTAGGTTTAAGTATTTTATTTTAGTTTATTTTAGTTTAGGTTTAATTTTATTTTTTTTATTTTATTTTATTTTTATTTTAGGATTAGTTTTTTTAGTTTCGAATTTGGGTTTTATTTATTTATTTTTATTATTTTTAGGTTTTAGTTTTAGCTTTTTATTTAGTTTTTATTTTATTTTATTTTTATTTTATGTTTAGTTTTTATTTTATTTAGATTTTTTATTCAGGTTTATTTTATTTTTTAATTTAGTTTAGGTTTTTATTTATTATATTTTAGTTTATTTTTATTAGTTTATTTTATTTTATTTTTTAGTTTAGTTTAGATTTTAGGTTTTTATTTTATTTATTTTTATTATATTTAGGTTAGGTTTTCATTTATTTTATTTTTTAGTTTTATTTAGTTTAGGTTTAGGATTTTTAGGTTTTTTTAGGGTTTAGGGTTTTAAGGTTTAGAGTTTAGGGTTTAAGTTTAAGGTTAGTGTTTAGAACTTTAGGGTTTAGGTTTAGGAACAAGGTTAGGAGTTTAGGTTAGGTTTAGTTTAGTTTAGAGTTTGAGTTTAGTTAGATTAGGTTAAATTTAGGTTTAGGAGTTTAGTTTAGGGTTTAGGGGTTTAGAGACAGGTTTGGTTTAGGTTTAAAGTTTAGGGTTTTAAGGTTTAGTTTCTTTAATTTAGTAAATAGGTTTAGTTTATTTAGTTTATTTATTTATTTTATTTATTTTATTTTATTTAGTTTAGGTTTATTTATTTTTTGGTTATTTATTTTAGTTAGGTTTATGTTTTATTTAGTTTTATTTTATTTTATTTTAGGTTTAGGTTTTATTTTTTATTTTATATGTTTGGTTTTATTTTTTTAGGTTTAGTATATTTTATTTTAGTTTATTTTTATTTTTAGTTTAGTTTAGGTTTATTTTAGTTAATTTATTTTTTTTAGGTTTATTTTATTTATTTTAGTTTAGTTTATTTTTTAGGTTTATGTTTATTTTGTTTATTTTAGGTTTAGGTTTTTTTTTAGTTTAGGGTTTAGGTTTTATTTTTTTATTTATTTTTAGGTTTATTTTTTTAGGTTTAGGTTTTTATTTAGTTTTATTTATTTATGGTTTTATTTTCTTCAAGATCTTTGATGGCAAGGAACTCACGATAGCACATTCCACACTTGTTGCCGGTGGCAAACACTCCTCCACCTTTTCATTAGATGTCGTGTTGCATTTGATTAGTAGGTTGAAATTCCCAATGGTTCGGTGAAGACTTTTGCTGAGTTGGAGCACCTCTTCATTAAGATGTTTGTTGGAGCTCAACAGAGGGTGACTATAGGCAACCTGATTGTAGAGAAATAGAAACTCAATGAGTCTCATGTTGATTAGGTGCAACCTGATCATGAAAGGTGAACCACAGCTATCTGAATAGCATGACATTGAGATTCTACTCAAGAATATCCACGGCTTTCATGCTTAAGGACTTTACCATTAAAACATTTGAAAAATTAATCAATAAGGTGACTAGCCTATAAGAGGAAGCCAAATAGTTATCATTTCCTGACAAATCATCTAGGCCCAAGCCATAGAAGGTGTCCGACTTCTGGACTTATAACCGCCTGGAGTGGCTGCTAGCTAACTCCTCCTCCAATTTTAAAACCATATAGTTCGATCTTAAGAATTACAAGATAGCTAGGGTCGTTATTTAATTAGAAAGAGACTAAAGTCATAAACACACCTAAGAGACTAGAGCATGAGTGGTATGAGTATATGACTTAATCTATAGATGCAAATGTTTTTTTTATTTCATTTTATACACATTTTAATAGAGGCTTTAGGATTTCTTATGCCTAAATGCATGATGAAATTGGTTATGGGTGAAATCACTAGAAGGTATTCTCCACACATGAGATGCCCTCACAGTCAAGCATTCCTTTATCGTGCAAGGATGGAGATCCTTCATGTTCAAGAGAAAAAGAATATGCATGCATGATGTGCAACATACAACCATACAACTAAGGGGTTGCTAAATCTTTTAATTATCTTATTTATGTCTTAGGATGATGAGGTTATGAGTTGTTTAAAATTTAGTTATATGAGTGATTAGTTGGGTAGAAAAGTTATTTTATCCTAAGAGCCTAATCATATCCAAGCCACCCATTAAAGCATCAATCATTTTAGAAATTATGAAAAGCATGTCGTTCTAATGCACAATGTAAACATACCAATTATATAAACTATCATAAAAGAATAAAAGGTGCGGAACCACCATACAACTAAGAGAGAAAATGATGGGTATGAGCTCTAACATTATACAACCTAGAATATGAAAGAATAATTATAATTGTATTAAATGCTATGGGGTCTTCTTTCTTCATATCCATTTTTTTTTGTTCCTTCTTTGATTTGGATGATGCTTGCTTCAAAGGCATCATAGGCACCCCAAGATAAAGCCTTGCTCATCTAATCCCCATAGCACTAATCTATTTCCCATTACAAAATATTTTGAGGGAAAAGTAAATCTAACTACACCTAAAATAGAGGTTAAATATACATATAATCCCAAGCAATTGTATTTATAATTTAGACTTAGCACCCTCCACATGGGTAATTAAGCCCACCATCCTAACTTGGATTATGCTTAAGGGATTTAGAGTATTCACATTTATTTTTAAGCATCCATTAAGCATAATCCCATGCATATGATTAATATTAGCCTATCATTAGTCTACAAAGCATACACCCTAACATCTAATCTAAAATAATACATCATAAAACATATGCATCACATCATACATCATACTAACTTAGAGCTAGAAGTGGTGACTTAATTCTAATGTGTGTATTAAGGCTTGTGGTGGTAAGTCTTGTTAGGCATTAGTGTTGTATTTTCTAAGTGTAGAAGGATTCAATTTAACATGAAAGGTTGATTTCACCTGAAGTAGTTTAATTGATTTGAGAATTTTAATTTTATTTTCTTTTTTGTTTCATTTGATTACACTTAGCAACTAAGTGTTATAAAGAGAAAAAGGATTTCCCATCCCTACCTTAAGTAATTTTCTAAAGTATATTAATTTGATTTAGTTCTCTTTAGTGAATGGCTTATTAAATGATTTAATTAATCCTAAGTTTAGGTTCACTTTAAATAATCCCATTCAAAATGAAAGGCATCTTAAGATTAATTTAATTGAATTACTACCACATGACATATATTAAATCATTCCTTTTCATCACATGTAACATTCATATGATTTAATCCTAAGTGTATCTATACATGCAACATATTTTAGCACACTTAAATGATGAATGTATGTATATGTTTATAATTTATATTATATTTGATTGAATTATTTAAACATATTAATTTAAAACTTTATCCAAATTCTTATACAAAAGGAAATTAGAATGAAATTAAATGCATCTGTTGTTAAAGGAAGTGAGGTAATCAAATGAAATGAGCTAGCTAAAGCCTCATATTCTGGGATGTCTATACCCATTTGCATTCAAACATATGTAAATTGTCATCAACATAGGAAGTAAGCTCCAAATCATATGGATAATTAATTCAACCACTTAGTCAATTATGAATGCAAAATTTTAATGTAAAATGGGATTTTTCACTAATCACATATACATATACATGTACAAAGATATAGGCAAGTATGTGTCATTGTTAAACCGAAGTGAGGTAATCAAATGACTTCCTTGGGGCTAACTAAAGCCTCATTGGGATGTCCATACTTTATACTTTCTTTTCTTGGACACACATGGATGTATACATAAATGAGGGAAAGAAAACCATGCAAAGATTGTATATTTTTTAATTGAATCATTTATATATATGAATTAAAGCTCTATCAAAATTCTAATGTTGAAATACATAAGAATGAAATCAAATGAATGGTATTGTTAAACCATGAAAGTGAAAGAGGTAATCAAATGGCCTCCTTGGGGCTAGCTAAAGCCTCTGTTGTTCCCAAGATGTGCATTACAATTCAATCTTATATAAATCAACACCTGAATAGAGGAATGAGAACTCACCATTCATACACTTAAGCTATAAGCACATGCATTTCTTATGTATTTATAACTAGCATCATAACACATATTATTATTCATTTATAAGCTTTTGAAAAAAACATTTGGATTTAATAGTTAATAATATATTACATATTAAATTAAACATGCAAGCACATAAAATCCATTTTATTTTACTTGATTTTGAAAATATGGATGTATGAATTCAAATGACATACCAAATTTAACATGATTGGAAAGAGGATAATCAAATATAAACATGTGATTCATTAAACCAAACTAGTTCTTAAGGACAATCAAATCAAATAAGACTATTTAAAGCAAATTAAAGCTTCTTTATTAATAAAGTTTTGGATTTGATTTGATTTAAAGAGGATAAGAGAAATCATCACTTATTATTTTAAACCCATTCCCATTATTGATTTGATTTAATTTAAGTAAATGTAATTAAGTTTATTTTATGGGTTAATTAAGTTGAACCCTTGATGAATTAATTACCTTACCTATGTAAGGTAATTAACTAAATAATTATGTAATAATAATAAACATAACTATGATAACATGATGCATGGAAAATAAACTTACAATGATCCTAGAAAATAAAAGGGGCATAATGCAATTGGCATGATTAATTAGATTAAGGGACTTAATTAATTACTCTTATTATTTTCCCACATGTGGACTAACCATAATTTCATTAAACTTCTTTGGGTTATTAAACACCTAAAGATCTACCCATGATTTAATTAATTCTGTGATGTGATTAAGATTTTTTGATTAAGTGATTTAATTAATTAGTTAAATCTTAATTAATTTCATTTTAAAAGGGTGAAATGAACTTAGGGAAAGGGGTCCCAACCTATTCCTTAGTTCACTTATTGAACAATGATTAATAAACTTAATTAACTAATTTATTACTATTCATCACATTAATTAATCATTAATTAACTTAAAAGAGTAGTTAAGGTAATTAGTCAATTTTCTTAATTAAGTGAGCAATAAATCCCAAGAAAATCATGGGAGGTAGAGTTCATCCCATTAAATTAACCCACAAATTTGGGATTAATTGCTCAATATTAAGGAGTAATTAAGCTAATTAATTTTTTAATTAAACATTAATTACTATTCAAAATAAGTTAAGAACATTATTAATTTATTCTCCTCCAAAATACCCTTAAAATGAGTATTTATTTGCATTTTCTATTTCTCTATGATTTTTTTATGATTTCTATAAGTTTAATCCATTAAATATGATTAATTAAGCCTAATTAAAGCCTAATCATTAATCATGTGCATTGGCATCTCTTTCCGCATTGGCAGATTGGCTACTTAAAACCTTTTCGATATGTGGCGATGGTGGATGTGCTTTCTCATTCACGTCTATCTAAGATCAAACATCTATGATTAATACCACAACTTAGTAGGATTAAATCATATTGACCTAGTGGATCTAATCATGATTATCCATTCTGATCATGAAATAGATGGTGCGTGATCTAACATCACAAGTGAGGGAGAATAGAGTCCGTCCGCCATTGATCACTTGATCCAAGCTTACTAGCACACAAATCAACTCCAAAATGATCCCACACCTTCATGTCATTAATCAGAGGGGATCCAACAGTCAAGATCATATGAGATGCAAGTTTTCTTCAAAATGGACCAACCCATTTTTTTCTAAGGATCAATTTTGTAAGCATACCTCACCGGAGCTACAGACTAGCGGCTCAAATGATTGAGGAAGCTTCATCTAGTGGAGATGAAGCCCTGTTGACCAATAATTGGATCAATTCCATGAGGTTCGCTCAGAAGGCCATGAACCGATGATTCAGAGCTCGACTTTGATTGAAGTCCCACCTCCGGTGCTCGGGAAGCTAGGGAGATGATTCATTATTGCTTGAGGCAGGAAGGTGTGTGTTAATTTGAGCTTGATGGAGAAATGGGAAAGTTAGGTTATAAATGGGAGTGTCCTATTTTGGGGACAATAATGGCATTTTATGATCAAGCAATAAACTTGGGAGCTTAGGGAATACCTTTAGCGGGTCATCTTAGGTAGTTAGGGTTCTGAAGAATGATTTATATGTGTTTTTATGGAAACAGGGGTGTATACCCAGGAGAGTCATGGGTGGCGAGGAGGAGGAGTGAGTTGCTTCGGCAGTTGGTTGGTTGAAGGTGTGGAGGTAGGCGC
>CM038214.1:144894065-145050939 GCA_021442155.1 Cymbidium sinense
GATCGATATATAAATTCAATTGTAATTGGCTTGGGTTCAAATGGGTTTTGGTTCTTTTGAACATTTCAAGTCAAAAGGGTTAAGTTAGGTTTGACTTGGGTTGATTTTGGTTTTGCTTGATGATTGTAGATTTCATTTATATTTGTGAATATGATTGAAGGTATGATTGATTCATGAGAAATCAATCAATTTGGGTTTTGGAATGAAGGAATTTGGATGAGTCCAAGGAGTTGGGTCATGTGGCTTAGGTTTGGATTTTGATTTGATTTTATTTAGTTTTGATGATTTAAATGTATATTTCATTTAAATTTGAGAAGGTGATTGAAAATATGAATGATTTGTGAGAAAATAAATTGACTTTAAATTGATTTGGATTAAGATTTGGCTAAGTCCATGGGATAGGTCATATGGCTTAGGAAGGGTTTCAAGTTTGGATTTGATCATGGGCTTCAATCATTTGGTTTTGGAATTTGGGCTTGGATTTTGATTTGAAGTTTATGTTTGAATTGAACTTGACGTTTGGTTTGAGAAGGTGAACATGGATTGGATTTGAGTTGTTGGGTAGTGGATTATCCTAATGTAAGGCATAACCTAATCTATGGTTAACCCTTCTGTCTTTTTGGCTTAGGTTAAGTGTTTACCTAATTTAGAAGTGTCTTATGACTAGGAAGTCTTAGTCTAGAAGACTCCATAGTCTAAGATGGGAAGATTTAATCCGCACTCCAAAAGTGAGGTCAAGCCTGGTCCATAGTGTTCTCTTGGAGATAGATGATTTGGAAGACCCAAGTGTTTCACATTATAGACGAATACATCTTTCAATACTTTGTTTGGGAGACCATGGATACATGAGAACAACATAGTTTCATCCTCTCTACATCAGTGTATGAAGTTCATGAGAGGTGGGATCGTTTATGTTAAAGGAGATCTCAAACCATTTACAGCTCACGAGGTATATATGAGGATGCCTTACTACTTCACACAAAATCAACAAGTCTATTCTAAATCCAAAGTTTAAAAATAAAAAAAAAGAAAAGAAAAGAAAGAGAAAAGAAAAGAAAAGAAAAGAGAAAATGAAAAAAAAAATAAAGGGAGCAAAATAGACTTGGAGGAGGAAGTGGAGCGATTAAATTCCACCCACGTTCAATACTCCATTCAAACATATGGGTAGGATGATCGACCTCCAAAGTGAGGAAGAGGCCATTTGAGGCAATCCTGTGGATAAAAAACCTCTTTATTAGCCACCCAATATAAGATATGACCCCTACTGAGTACACTATCCATATAGACTTAGAATCTAATTCATAGGATGAGTCTTATATGGTTCACAGACCAACTAGCTCTTCTCAGAAGTAGATTCCCTTGGAGGTGAAATTGAGCCAGATAGCAATGAAGACCGGGCTCCAAAGCAAAGCATAAGTATATCCAAGTCTATATGTGAAATAGTTAGGCATCAGTTGGGAATCTTAGCTCTAACCCCACTTTCCTCTCAAAATGCTAAAGGTTTGGTTGTTAATGAAGCCCCTAAGTCATCCACGGGTGTGAAGACTCAGAGGTTCTTTCTGGGAGCATCAATTTCAAGTCAAGAAGTTGATGTAGAACTTGAGGATGATTCATATAAAGATTTAATAGAATTACTTTTGATTTGCCTTATGTTCATAATTCAAAGAAAGAAAGGTTAAACCCACATAATTGGTCAAAGAACAAGTCAGACTACTTTGAAAGAATATGGAAGAACAAATGCAAAAGCTCTCAATCAAGATCAGGACTAGGATTCAGCATAATGGGTCCAATCGATGATGATGATTACTGCTTAGTCATCACCAATCATTTGGAATCTGATAGGTTCTTTTCAAATCACATTAACTCATATGAGGAGCTATTCTTAGAAACTTCAGATGATCCAAATGATTTTGAAGTCAAAGATGCACTGCCAAAGTTTGAAGAAGAGATCAAGTCAACCATGGACGAGCTCAAGAAAATCAACTTAGGAACTGAAGAAGATCCATGCCCATACACGCTTCTTTATTGAATGAAATTGAAACCAATGACTTAAGCTATTTTAGGACTACTTTGCATGGAGTTGAAGAGATTCTGATTGGCTCGACAGTCTATAAACTAGCAATAGAGCCTACTACTAACCCTATCAAGTAAGCTCCTAGATGCATGTGATTAAACATAGAACAATAGGTCATTTATGAAGTCATGAAATTGATCGATACTGACTTCATCCAAGAAGAAAAATACCCTACGGTTAGCTGTCATCCCATTTTAAAAAAGAATGGCCAAATTCACATATGCTTCAATTTTAGAGATTTAAATAAGGCATATCCAAAAGAAAAATTTCCACTATCAATCTTGAAGTTGATGGTAAACAGTGCCTCATCTCTTGTAGTCTTCTCTTTCATGGATGGCTCATATGGATATAACCAAATAAAGATGGCCCTGAAGATGAAAGAAACACTACTTTTAGAACCCCTAATCTGAATCTATTGCTATAAGGTCAAGCCTTTCAACCTTAAAATGCTATACAAACGAGGCTATGACTTGAATCTTCGATGAACTCATTCATCATCAAGTCAAGAGCTATGTCAGTGATCTTGTGGTCAAAAGTAGAGAAAAGGAAGACCATCTCTTTTGACTTGAGAGTAGTTTTGAGTAAAGATAATTTAACCTCAAAATGAACCCCTAAAGTGTGCATTGAGTAGCTTGGAAAATTCTTTTGGGTTTGTTGTCCGACACTAGGGAATCAAAATCGATCCGAAGAAGATCAAGGCAATATTAGAAATGCCACCCCCTAAAAGTTTAACTCAACTCAGATCATTTCAAGGGCGGTTGGAGTATCTAAGAAACTTTATATCCAACATATCGGGAAGATGTCAGCCATTCTCAACACTTATCAAAATATATGCCAAGTTTAAGTGGGATGACAAGTGTGAGCATGCCTTCAAAGACATCAAGCATTACTTGATGATACCGCTAGTTCTAGTAGCACCTATCCTGTGCAAGCTGCTCATGCTTTACACTATTACATTAGATGACTCTCTTGGTGCTTTGTTGGCCCAAGCCAATGACGAAGGGAAGGAAAATGCACTCTACTATCTCAATCATTTTCTAATCCTTGCTGAGGATAATTATCCACCCATTGAGAAGCATTTCCTAGCTTTAATCTTTGCATCCCAAAAGCTACACATTACATGCTTCCTCATAAGGTGAACTTAATCTAGATTAATCCACTATCTCATGACACGTCGATGCTATCGGGTGGTACATGGTCCATGATCCTCTCATAGTTTGACATTACCTTTGTACCCTGCGTGAAAGCACAAGCTAGGATTTCTTAGTACACACCCACATCTGTTGACTCTCTATAATGATGATCTCCCGATGAATAAATCATGAACTTAGGGGATACTAGAATTCATCAGGGAGATGTACTTTGATGGTGCACTCCTCAAAGAGGAGAAGAACCATAATCTACTATTCCAAAAGGCGTAGACTAGTTCTCTTAACTGACTGATGTGATGAGATTCTCATATTATCATCCAATCTTTATAGAACAATGAAGTCAAATATGAGGCTCGATTTGGTCTAGAGTTAGCCATTACTATAAGCATCCATAACATCAACATCTTGAGGATTCTCATAGTTATCAACCAAATCACTAGGTCCTATAAGGTTAAAAGCCCAAGCTCCATCACTACTACAAGTACACCATGGAGTTGTTGGCCCAAATCCCAAAGGTTACCACTTATAAGATTCCTCAAGGAGAGAATGCCATAGCATATGCTTTAGCCAAACTTGCCACGGAGTTGGCATGTTTGGAGGATGTCCATATCAATAAAGGTCCAAAATAGACAAGTCTTATCCCTTATTGATATTGAACTCATTAAAAAGTACTCTCTTGAAGGGGAGGTTGCCATTACCAAGAAGGATGAGGAGTTATATTGGAGGAACCATTCATGGATTACCTAAATAAAGGTAAACTACCTCAAGAGAAGTCCCAAGCCCATCAGATGAAGTAGAGAGCACTTTCCTACACTCTTGTAGATGGTGTATTGTACAGATGATCTTTTGATCATATGTGGTTATGTTATTTACACAAGCACAAAGCCCATAAGATCATAACTGAGGTACACTCAAGATTATGTGAAGCCAACCAATCCGGTCAAAGATGAAAGCCAAGATCAAGAGACTAGGATACTACTATCGATGATCAAAGATTACATGGATGGCTAAGAGATGCCACCAATGCCAAATATACAGTGTGGTCCTACACCAACCACCCAACATTCTACATCCTACATTGGCCTCATGGTCATTCGAGTGTTTGACATAGTGGGTCCGATTGATCCTCCTTCTTCCAAAGGTCATCGGTTCATCTTAGAGTACTTTCCCAAAGGGTGAAGGCAATTTCACTCAGAGGTCATAGCAGACATGTGCTCCAATTTTTTAGGAACCATATCGTATATAGGTTCAGAGTTCCTTCATGAATTATATCTAAATAGATCGCATTCAAGAGCACCGAGATCAATAACTTTTCCGAGACATAATATAGATTGGAGATATTCTACCATCAACTACCGGGAAATGGCTTAGGAAGCCTTCAATAAAAAACTCTAATCCAAATCAAGAAGACACTCACAACAGCAAGTGGCATGAGCAATTAGTTGAAGCTTTGTGGGTCTACCACACCACATATAGAACTCCAACTTAGTCTACTCCTTTCTCAAGTGTATGGGTTCAAAGTCATTCTACCATTAGAAGTCCAACTCCCATCACTAAGGATAGTTGTGGGTAGCAAGATCATAACAGAGCATAATGCCAAGTTGCGGTTAGAAGAGCTCAAAGGTTTGGAGGAGAGATGGGCATGCCAAACCTCGAGACAAAAAGCTAAAATGATTCAAGCTCAAAGAAGTTGGTCCATCTAGAGCTTTTCAAGTAGGAGAGCTTATTTTAGTTATAAGGAGACCAAATTGTTGCCCATCATAACATGGGTGGCAAGTTTGAACCCACTTGGGAAGGCCCTTTTCCATAGCAAGGAGGCTCTTATCCTTATTAATCATAAGGAGAGCACCCAATGTTTCCAATCAATGTGTGGTACTTAAAGAAATATTATAAATCATGTTTAAAATAATTATCATCAATGAAAATTCCATTTCAATTCAATCTCTTCCATGTTGAAAGTATTCTTGTGAATCGCCATGATGTGTTTAGGTAGGTGTAAGGAACCCGAGTGGCATCTATCCTTCATCGACACAACACAAACACAAACTACACACAAAAACATACAAAATAAATACATATATTTTGTCGGCTACTTTGAGTTGAGATAACACCCCATTAGCACTCACTCAAGAGGTCCTCTAGGTTGGGCGACATGCTACTTACACTCATGGTCTTCTTGCTTTGGAGGATGTAAGTCTGCTTTGCTTTTTTTTTTCCTTACTTGGCCACTACACAGAAGAGCATTTTTTTAGTTTTGTAGCATTATAATGGCCATAAGCTATCTCATGTTGGCTTCATTTAAGAGGAAGTGAGTTTGCGCTTTCTTCTTGAATTAGCATAATCGACCGGGTTGAGTTTATTTGAGGTTTAGGATAAGTCCCTTAGTGGCTCCTTCTCTCCTGACTGCTTCATGTCTGGGTCAAGTCCTTCCTCGGGCCTCCCTGCTTAGTAGTCACTCTAGGTCAAATAGCATATGTCCCGTCGATGATAGATTATCCCGATGATCAGTTATGCTTGGAAAGTTGTAAGACTACATCCTTTCTTTCTAGATCATCGCACCCACAAGCACCTTAGTTGGTTAGTTCTCACTATGTGATGGATACACCACTCACCATGATGGATACACCTTAAGTTGGTTGGTTCTCACACCTTAGGAGACACCACTCATGGAAAATGTAAGTCTGCTACACTTTCTCCTTGAGTTGGCCACTATATATCCATAGGCTTTCTTTTCCTGGGCTCAGAATAATGCCCTTAGCAGGACCTCCCTTGTGGGCACTATATCTGGATCACATCTTTTGCAACCCCATTTAGACACTACTTAGGTTACTATCAGATTGGATAGTTCCCTTCCTATTAGCCACCTTGGAGAATCCATCGGATGTGCGATTCTCCCTTGGTTTAGTAAATCAATGATAGGTCAAGGTCGACATATCCCCTTCTCGGTGGTCCTCACTTCAAAAGGGTCCACAAACATATAAATAAAATATATATTCACTTGTGGATTAGGAGGACACCCCTAGTGGTACCTTTTCCCATGCAGGCATCCTATCTTTAGGGCAGTGTCAATAAAACTCCCTATAAGAATCATCTAACTACTCTTGAGTTGATATAAATCCCCAATAGCATTCACTCAGTAGTCACCCTTAAGTCAGGTTCTATTTGTTGTGCTACCAATAGATCACCCTAGCAGTTGTTCCCTGCTTTAGAAGATGTAAGTCTACTATGCCTTCTTCCTAGCACAATTGTTGCACACCGAAAGGCAACCCCTTAGGTTGGCTAGCTCTACCCCATGACCAATAGACTATCCATTTGGATTTGTAAATCTGAGAAAGGATAAGTCATATAGCTCTATTGAGCTCATTTTTAGGATGAGCTCTCAGCCCCTCCATCTTAGACATAGGACTTCTCTTAGACTTTAAGAGTTCCATAGTCTTAAGACACATCTAGTGATTAGGTGGACACTCAACCTAGCCCTAGAGATTTAGAAGAGTTAGCCATAGGAATAGGTCATGCCTTAGTGGTGTTAGGAAAATTTGCCTACCCTTAGCTTGAACCATTCCTCACTTTCCTTCCTTCAAGTCAAACTCCAAATCAATCTTATTTGATTTTCTCCAAACTCAAATAAACTCCATGTGATTGAAATTCATAATTGAAATCCATGATTGAAACCCATGAATGAAATTCCTAAGTCTAAATCTTTCTTAAGTCCTTAATCTTCTCTTAAGGACTTAGCCTAAATTATGATCTAAACCAAATCAAACTCGTGAGATTTTCTCATAATTTATTTATATTCTAATTTTATTCACATATATAAATGAAATATAAATTCAAACCAATCAAACTAAACTCAAAATTCAAAATCAATTCATGAAATTTCCTAAGTCCCTTAATTCCCTTCTTAAGGACTTATCCAAAATCAACTCTAAATCAATTCAAACTCATGGGATTTTCTCATAAATCATTTATATTCTCATTTATATTCACATATATAAATGAAATATTTATATAAATCAATCAAATCAAATCCAAAAATTAAATTCCAAATTTAAAATCCTTCTTAAGTCCTTAATTCCCTTTTAATGGACTTAGCCTAGATCATGATCTAAACCAAATCAAACTCATGAGATTTTCTCATGATCAATTTATATTCTCATTTATATTCCCATATATAAATGAAATATAAATTCAAACCAATCAAACTAATCTCAAAATTCAAAATCAATTCATGAAATTCCTAAGTCCTTTAAGTTTTCCTTCATGGACTTAGCTAAAATCATGTTCAAGTCAATTCAAATTCATGGGATTTTCTCATAACCCATTTATATTCTCATTTATATTCACACATATAAATGGAATATAAATATAAATCAATCAAACCAAATTCAAAATTCAAGCTTCAAACTCCAAAATTTCCTAAGTCCTTTAAATTCTTTTAATGGACTTAGCCTAAATCATGATCAAATCACTTCAAACCCTTGAAATTTTCTCATAACATTTATATTCTCATTTAGATTCACATATATAAATGAAATATAAATTCAAACAATCAAAACCAATTCCAAAATCAAACTCAAATCCACTCAAAATCCAACCTAAGCCTTTCAAGTCAAAATCTTGAACTTAGCCAAATCAACTTCAAATCAAGCCAAACTCTTGATTTTTCTTCATGATTCAATCAACCCTACAATCATGAATCCAAATATACATACAAACTTCAATCACCAAACCAAAATCCAATTCAAAAAATCAAACCCCAAATCCATTCATTCTTCCTTTGAATATGAAATTGTCAAATGAATCAAAACCCATTTGACTTCAAACCACTTGCAAATGGAATTATATTTTAATCATAAGTCCATATACAAGTTCAATCAAACTCAAATCAAGCTTTGACCAAGCCATTTGATGCACTTAGGCTCACTTGACCCAAAGTGACCTAAAGTACCCTTATTAGCCAAATTCTAATCCTAACCAAATTGGATTGAATCAAACTCACCTATGCCTCTCTCATCATGATCAACAATCATCATGGGATGATCAATCAATCAAATTGGGTCAAACCAAGTCAAACCTAAGGGTTGACCAAGTCAACACTTAGCCAAAATGAAACCTAACATAGCCAAAATTCACCATAGGCCAAATTGATTGAAACCAATGATCTAAGTTCATTCATGAACTATGTTTGAACTTGACCAAGTCAACATTTGAGCCTAACCTAGCCTAATTGGCCACTTGACCCAAGTTGACCCAACTTGACCTAAAAAGTCAAAATATGTCAAAACTTGATCTAAGCCAAATTGATTGAAACCAATGGGTCAAGTTCATTCCAAATCACTTGTTGAACTTGACCAAAGCCTCAAGCCAACTAGACTAACCTAGTCCAAACCTTGAACCCAACTTGACCTGATCATGTTGAGCCAAATTCAAACTTAACCAAAATTGATTACAAACAAAGATACCAATCCACTCCATATGACTAACCAAACCTAAACCTACCCATGACCTAGCTCAAATAGGTCAAATGGGTAAAATTGGTCAACTTAACCCATTTGACCTAAATGAAGTCATATGAGCCAAATTCAAAACTAAACAAAATTAAATCAAACCAAAGCCACCAAAACATTTCAAATGGTCATATGAACTTGACCCAACCCTTGGTTTGACCCAATTTGACCAATTGGTCAACTTGACCTAAGTTGACCCATTTTGACCTAAATGGGTCAACATGAGCCAAACCATATCAAATGAACTCCAAATCCAATGAAACTTGGCTAAACCTATTTTCTTCACATACCCAACATATCCAAATTTAAAATCAGAAAATGACCATTGTACCCTCTAGGCCATAGAGCAAATTTTGATCTAATCCATGGGTAATTTGGTCAAGCCCTCTTCATGTCAACTTGATACCTTCCTAATAGGTCAAGTGGACCCAATGGAGTGGTGCCAACCCAATGGGTTGGGTCACCCAAATGGACCCAATGCCAAAATCACCCTAGCTCAAATTGGCAATTCAAAACCTCCCTCCACTTGATTTGAAGCACATGGGAGGTTACCAATCCACCCAAGAGCTCAAACACCATGTGCCAACTTCAAACACAACCAATCCTTTCCATATGGTCAATTGATCAAAATGGAACCCAAGCTTTGTCCAGATAGGAGATATGCCCTAATTCCATTTGAATTCAACACCCTCATTATCAATTGAGTCCTAGAGAGTGTTAGAGCCATCAAAGAGCATTCTAAGCTTCCAAAGGAATTGAAATCAAGCTTTCTGGTTTTTCTTCCTTGAAAATGTGGGGAGCTCCTCTCATTTCTAACTTCCTCTTCACTCAAAATCACTTCAATTCTGCACCCCTCGGGGATCAATTTGAATGCACCCAAGCTCTCATTCAAGTTCCCAAAGCAAGGAGAGTTGAATTTAATCAAAATCACAAGCAAGAGGAAGAGGTGTTGGTCCTGTGAGAGATCTACTCAACCCCAAGGCTTGAAACTTTCAATAGGGCTTTGTCTCCACTAGAAAAAGCTACCTAATTGAACTCGAGTGCCGGTGATCATCTTCGACAAGGTATGACATTTTTTGACCACTAAGCTTAGGAGGTCTTGGTCCTTTGTGAACGAAATTATCATGGCATGAGAATTCCACCATTGGATAAGATTGCCATTAACATAAGATGGTGTGGGTAAAATCTTGTCTCGATCTAAGCTCAATTGAGCTTGGATCTTCCTTTAGATCATCGACGATCTCCATTGATCCTCAGGGAAAAACTGGGGTAATCCCAGCCATCCGTCCACGCATTTTGGATGGACGTCTGAGATTAAACACACATTTTATAAATCATTTATCCCTTTTAAAACCACGGGGTGATCCCTGGTCATTCGATCCTTGACGGTAGGATCAAACCGCGATCACCACCCGCTCATGATGCAACATTTAAGTAACCCATGTGTTTTGTGAAGCATGCCGACCATGCCGTGTCATGCTATGAGCTAAGGGATTAATTAGGATTTAATTAATTTTAATTAATCCCTAAGCTTCAAAATTCATATCTCCCTCAATAAAATTTAGAAAATATGAGGTGAATTTTTCTGGATAGGTAATTTAATCTAGAATATTCTAAAAATGATTTCAATGGATTTTGAATTATATGTTTCTCTAATTTTGGGTTTTAATGGAAATCTTATTTTGGTAATTACCTCTTAATTAATCTTCTGATTAATCCCAAATTTCTTGGGTATGTTTTGGGGGATGATTTCTGTCTCTCCTAATTTTCTTGGGATTTATTGAATGCTTGGTTGGGGAAATTGCAAATGTATTTCCTAATTACTCCCTTAAAATTCATAAAGTGTGTTAAATATTCTCATTTGTGTGTATAGATATGCTTAGGACTCATTCATATGCATGTTATACATGTTGGGAAAGAAATGAAGTTATGTATATTTTGTGGATTTGGTTCATTTTATTTAATCTTAAAATGCCTTTCTTTTTGAATGAGTTTGTTTAGAGTTCATCTAAACTTAGGATTAATTAAAACACTTAATCAAAACATTCACCAAAAAAAAACTAAAATGTTAATCTACCTTAGAAATTACTTACAGGAAGGAAAGAGAAGTTCCTTCGCTTTTCTCTTTATAACTTAGTAATTAATTGTAGGATTCACTTGAACCTAATCAAAACATGAAATAAAATCAATCCAAAATAATTAAACAACTTAAATGAAACTCTCCTCTAAGTTGAACCTTTCTCACACTTATAAAATTCTAACTCACAAACCTTCAAAGCACACATATTAGCCTAAGTCAGCACTTCTAGCTTTAGTTTAGGTCAGTGCATGGTTTGATGTTTGTTTTGTTTTGTGATATATGTTTTAGACTGGATGTTAGGATGTATGTGCGTAGAATGAATGGTGGGGTGATCTTAGTCTAATCATTATTTTTTGTGGGGGATTATGCTTAAGGGCACTCTAATAAAAAATATAAATGCTTTTGCTTGGTGCTTATACCCCATAATCCAATAGCTAGGTGGACTTAATCACCCATGTGGGTGATAAGTCTAATATACATGCTTGGGATTTGTGTGGTTTGTTTTAGCTAATCTCTATTTATAAGTGTTAGTTAGATTTCCATTCTTTTCCTTTTCATGTACATTTGTGCAATTGATTTTGGAATGATTGTTATAGGGATTAGATGAACATTGGTCATAAGATTTCATCTTATGCACCATGTGAAGTCTTGGAGCATCCACCTTCCAACCATCCAAAAGAAGAAACCAAAGAAAAAAGAAGAGAAGAAAGAAGAAAAGAAGAATGAAGAATGAAGCTTGAAGACCCCCATAACAATGAATTCCTTGCTTATTTGTAATTTATTTCATTTTGTAATCGGGTTGTATAAGGGTAGAGATCGACTACCCAATTTATTTTTTTTGGGTTTGGTGGTACCACCATAGACCTCTTATTCTTTTTTTTGTGATTAGCTTTATAAATTAATTGATGATTTATAGCTTGTGCATTAAGTGGCATCTTTCCTAGTTTCTTCCTTGCTTTATGCATGGCATGTGGATTAGGCTCTTAGGAAAAATAAATCTTTTACCAAACATAACAACTCAAAACTAAATATAAAGAATTCATAACCTCACCTAAACCTAGGTTTAAAATCAAAATAAAAGAATTAGCAACCTTAGGGATGAGTATTTCTTTACAATATCATGCACAAATGCATCTTATTTCACTCTTGATTGGAGGCTTCCACCTTTTTGTGAGAAACTTGGCTTGACCTTTGAGAGCGGTGGAAACACACCTCCCTTCTCATTGATTTTGGCCAATAACTTTATTTCTCACCATTAGGCATATGAATCCTATTCTGAAATAATTATCCAAAAAATGAAAATAAAATGAAATTTGAATTGCATTAGATTTAGGCATTTGAAGCATGCCCTTACATGATCTAGTCTTGGGAGTGAGTTTAAGGACTTAGTCTCTTTCTAAATAAATAATAGCCTAACTATCTTGCATAAGCATAAGACTTGCCTACATGAATTTAAAATCATAGAGGAGTTAGTTGGTGGCCACCCCTCAAATAAGTCCAAGTAGCTGATTTGTCCTCTCTGTGGAGACAAACCAATTACCCATTTTTCCATATTTAGGTTGTGCTTGCCAAAGCTCCCTAGATTTAGGTTTTGAGGTTGCTTCTCCCCATTGTGAGTCTTAAGCATAATTTCTCACCTCTTAGGAATTTCCATAATCTTGTCTTATGGAATCATAAGCCCTAAATTTCTAATGAAAAATGCAACTCAAAAGAATTAAATAAATTTTAAAAATGTAAATCCCAACCATGGGATAATTTAAGATGCTCACTAGGTTTTCCTAACATCGTGGGCATCTCTACTTATCTTCCTTTGATAATAACTCCTCTCTTTGATCAATCCCATTTGATCTTCAAAAAATGAGCTAATCGATTGATAGTCCTTTCCTATTGAAATATTTGAAGATAATGATCATTTACCTTAATGAGAGTATTCTAAGGGATTATCCCTTAGGATGTAATTAACTATGGGGCTTACCAGGGAACTTAACAAGCCATTTAAAATAAACCTACTTTACTTTTCCATGTAAAGTAGGAAGAATCTCAGTACATATGCAACCACATCCTTAGAGTCCTTAGGTGGTGATTAGGTCCATTAAAGGGTAGTGACTTATCTTCCAAGGTAGTACACTATTCCTTGATGATGTACCCGATCACCTTAATAAGCACATCTACAAATCTATGTGGCATCCCAACTAACAGGCATAATATTTCTATTCTCATTTATCCTCTTCAAAAAAAAAGGATAGATGGGCAAGAATATTTTTCACAACAAGCTTCTGGTCCATCATCGACATGGTCCATAAATTAAATTTATCAAATTTGTTCGAGCTTACATCCCAATATGCTCAATTCAAAATCAAACTAAACCAAACAAACCATATCAAATCACATGAAATTAAGATAAAATTAATCGACTACTTTGAGTTGACATAAGTCCCAAGCAAAGATTCACTTAGTGTTAGGTGTTTGATTTGTTGTGCATCTAATAAGTCACCCCAGTGGTTGTTCCTTGCTTTGTAAGATGTAAGTCTGCTATGCCTTCTTCCTAGCACATAACCATTTCACACAACAAGCTAACCCCTTAGTAAGCCAAAATGACTATCCCTTTGGATTTGTAAACGAGGTAGGTCAATCTGATATAGCCCCTTTAGTGGTCCATTGCACAAGTGGTCCATACATTATGCATTAAATTAAACCCAATCTTTTTTTCCAATGGAGTTAAATCACACCCTCTCCCATGGAGCCCCAAATCATATATAAATAAGTCAAATAAATAAATTTAAAACCAATAAGGAGCCAAATTAAACTAACTTCCCAATAGAGTCTAAATAGAAAAATCAACCAAACTCTTATCCAGGATACATCCAAATTATGAATCAAACTCAAATCAAACCTAAATTTTAATTGGAAGGTTCATATAATCACCAAGCCCATATCTAGATGTTCCTCCATATCATAAAAAAGAAAACAAATTAAAGTCATTCCCTTAATCATTATAGATTCTTATCCCTGGATCTTCTTTCCACAATAAATCATATAATCAAATCAAAACCTTATCCCCAACATATTTCTCTGCTCAACATAAAACCTTCACATGTCATGTAATGCATGTGTGATCTAATCTCCTCCATGTCCTTATGGAAATCTCAACAAATCTTATTTCTTCTTATGCACACTTTAATACTTCAATCAAAATTAACAATGTATTCATTTATTACATCATCTTAACAATATCAACATTTTATGATTTGTATATGCAAGCTCAAACTAAACAATATCATGCTAAACATATTATAGTGAATGCCTATATTTTATTATTATATAGATGTTATATTATAATTTGTATAATATAATATATTATCTAACATTACATCCATTAAATCACTTAAAAGGAACAAATAATAAAATTTTCTCAAAATATGAATAATGTTCATTATGTAAATTGTTATTTTCTAATAGAAATGGTACAATATAGTATAATTTGGTGTTGCTTTTTGGTGTGTGCTGAATTCAAATTCTTCCATCTCAACCTTCAAATTAACTTTTGATTTTGACAATGTGTTATAACAAGTAAAACATACTAAATGTACAATAACATTTAGAATACACCACCACATTCATACATATATTATATTATAATGTACATTATATTTTAATATGCTTTCATGTAATATATTATCTTACATTACACCTTAAAATGAATCACTTAAGCAAAACAATAAAAATTTTCAAAATGAACATTTCTTTTGGATGCAAAATTCCATTCTTTTTGATTAAATGACACATCATAATCAAAATGATGTTCTAAAGCTTACCTTAAATTTCAATCCCATCATATCACCTATAAATTAGTGTTTTTATGAATTATGCAGTACAAACTCTACTCATCATACTATAAGACTAAAATATGCTAAACAACAAGTAAGAATACAAAATAGTATTAATGCATGATGCTACACTATGTTATGTTATATTATAATATTGCATATCACATCATAAATTGGTTAAGATAAAAATCATAAAATTTGTCAAAATAATAAAAAACTATATATTTTAGTCATATCACTTACATATTTTAAATTAATAATATATTATGATGCCTTTTATTTTATGAATTTGGCCAAATTCCACCATTTTAAAGTATAAATCAACATTTTATAAATAATGCTAGCATATAAATGATTCTAAAATACTAAAAGTATTTAAAATGTGAATAATATATTATGATATATGATGTTATATTATGCTACAACATATAATATTTATTTTGAACATAAAATCTTACTTTTGATTACATGGTAGCACACCTTGGTACTACAACCTAATTACTTAAATTTAACAAATTCATCATTATTGATTAAATTAATATTTTTATGATTTATATTAATATAACTATGGCATAATACCATAATATACAAACATATCAAAACATCTTATAACATCCAAAACACATACTACATGCTCAAATATATGATGTTACATTATACTATAATATATGGTATTATAATATGATTTTTTATGTTTTGGTTTCAAATCTTAATAATCAAAAAAAGTCTCTTAAGACAATTTCTTTAGCTATATAAAAATTAGGTCATTCTTATCTACTCCTAATGACATATTATTAAATGTTTATTATTTGGTTAATTTTTGGTTTTATTATACATTTTTGGTTTAATTTATATCAAATTTAGGGTTTAAATTTATTTTAGAGTTTGGGTTTTATGGTTTTATAGTTTATTTTTCTTGGGTTTAATGCTTTGGTTTATTTTTATTTAATATTTATTTATGGTTTAACATAATTTTAATTTAAGTTTTAGTATATTTTGGTTTTGGTTTATGGTTTAAGGTTTATTTTTAATAGAAAACAAATTAAATTAAACATTTCTTCTTTTTTATTTCATCAACCAAATACCAAGTTTTCTAAGACACAATTTAACATAGATAAAAAAATGACACATAGAGTAAATCAAATAGATAACAGAATTATCTCTACTATAGACATCCATAATAGATCACATTATCTTCTCTATTCTCCTAAACCACACTCTAGTAGTAATATGTATCTAATCTCTCCTACACCACCATGGCTATAAACATCTCTCATTTACTTATAATATTTAAACCATCTTTTATCCAACAACAGATTCCCCACCACTGATAATTCTTTACCAACATTCTAGATCTAGATTGAACCTAGTTGATGATGATGTTACAAGGTTTATCCATTCTTAGGTGTAGGGTTAGTTTAGGGTTTAGGGTTTATGGTTAGCTTAGTGTTTTAGTTAGTTTAGGTTTAGGGTTTGGGTTTTAGTAGGTTTAGGGTTTAGGTTGTGGTTTTAGTTTTAGGGTTTAGGGTTTATATTTTAGTGTTTAGTTTTAGGTTTAGGGTTTAGGGTTTAGGCTTTAAGTTTTGTTTATTTTTGGGTTTAGGTTAGTTTAGGGTTAGTTTTAGGTTTAGGTTTTTTTTTTAAATTTAGTTTAGGTTTATTAAGTTTAGTTTATTTATTGGTTATTTTATTTTTATTTTATTTAGGTTTATTTTTAGTTAGTTTTATTTTATTTTATTTTTAGGTTTATTTATTTTACATATTATGATTTCATTATTTTTTATCAGTTATAGTTATACATTTTTAAGCTAGACATAGAAAAATAAAAGGATTACTTTATTGATTTAGAAAAATTATGATAAGTAAGAGATGTTCTTAGAGTTCTAGCATTAATAGGTTATATTATTCTTAGTTTTCTAGATCGTTTTGTGTCCAAACACTAGGTTGACATATTTTCCTATTTCTTATTTAATCAACATTTTATCTTTTTTATTTAATTTATTTCCCCACTCATTTAGAAGATTTTTTATTTTTATTATTCTTCTTTTTAAGTTTATCCATTTTAGGGTTTTAGGTCTAGGTTTTGTTTATAGGTCTATTTGGTTATTTTAGTGGGTTTAGGGTTTTTTATTATAGGTTTTATTTTTTAGGTTATTGTTGTGGTAGTGGTTTTATTTAGTTTAAGTTAGTTTATAGGTCATGTTTAGGTTGTTTTAGGTTTTAGGGTTAGGTTTTTTTTTTGGGTACTTTAGTTTATTAGGATTATTGATTTTATTTAGATAAATGCATTTTTATAGTATTTTTTATTTATTTTTATATTTTATTTAGTTTTATTTTTTTTTATATTATTTTATTTTTTTATTTTATTTAGTTTATTTAGTTTATTTTTTTATTTATTTTTATTTTTTTTTTTATTTTTAGGTTTAGGTTTTTATTTTATTTTTAAGTTTAGCTTTAGGTTTTATTTTAGTTTATTTTGGGTTTTATTTGTTAGTTTAGGTTTAAGCCTTTATTTTAGTTTAATTTATTTTATTTAGTTTAGAGTTTAGGTTTAGTTTATTATAATAGTTTAGGTTTTATTTTTAGTTTAGTTTATTTTAAGGGTTAAGTTTATTTTATTTTATATTTTAGGTTTAGGTTCTTTTTTTAGTTTAGGGTTTATGTTTTATTTTTATTTATTTTAGGTTTAATTTTAGGTTTAGTTTTAGGTTTAGGTTTTATTTAGTTTTATTTTATTTTATTTTATTTTACATTTATTTTATTTTATTATTATTTTAGTTTATTTTATTTTAAGTTTAGTCTAGGTTTTATTAATTTTATTTTAGTAGTTTTAATTTTATTTTAGGTTTTTTTTAGGTTTAGGTTTAGTTTATTATTTCATTTTATTTTATTTTTTTATTTATTTTTTATTTTTATTTTTTTAGGTTTTATTTTTAGGTTTTTAGTTTAGGTTTTAGGTTTAGGGTTTAGGGTAGGGTTAGGGTAGGTTTAGGGTTAGGTGTTTGTGGTTTAGGGTATTAGGGTTTAGGGTTTAGGGTTTAGGTAGGGTAGGCTTCATGATTTTTTTAAATAAAAAGCATGTTTAGGTTTATTTATTTTAGTTTATTTTTTTTTATTTAGTTTATTTTTTATTTTATTATCATTTTTTAGGCTAGGTTTATGTATGTATTTTTAGTTTAGTTTATTTTATTTTATTTTGGGTTTAGGTTTATTTTTATTTTAAGTTTAAGTTTAGGTTTTATTTTATTTTTGGTTTAGTTTAGGTTTTATTTTAAGTTTATTTTAATGTTTTATTTTAGTTTAGGTTTAGGTTTATTTTAGTTTATTTTATTTATTTAGCTGTTTATTTTAGGTTTAGGTTTATTTATATTTAGGTTTAGGTTTATTTTATGTATATTTTAGTTAGGTTTTAGTTTAGCATTTAGCTTATATTTTATTTATTTAAGGTTTTTTTTAGGTTATTTTTTAGGTTTAGGTTTTTATTTTATTTTATTTAGGTTATTTCATTTATTTTATTTAGATTTTATTTTATTTTATTTTATTTTAGTTTACTTTATTTTTTAGTAGTTTAGTTTTATTTATTTATTTTTAGTAGTTATATTTTTTTATTTATTTTAGGTTTAGGTTTAGTTTAGATTATTTTATTTTATTATATTTATTTTATTTGGTTTAGGTTTATAATTTTTAGGTTTTAGTAGTTTAGTTTATAGAGGGTTTAGGTTTGGTGTAGGTTTGGAGGGTTTTGGGGTTTAGGGTTTTTAGTTTAAAGTTTTAGTTTTGGGTCAGGTATGGTTTTGGGTAGTTTAGGGTGGGTTTTATCTTTAGGGTTTAGGGTTTAGGGTAGGATTTTAGGGTTTATTTTAGATTTAGGTTTAGGTTTAGGTTTTAGGTTTAGGGTTTTTAATTAAGTAAACCGATAGGTTTAGGTTTATTTTATCTTTTATTTTAGTTTTTATTTTATTTTATTTTAGTTTATTTTTATTTTTATTTAGTTTTATATATATTTTAGGTTTATTTTTTTTTTAGTTAGGTTTTATTTTAGTATATTTTAGGTTTAGGTTTAGGTTTAGTTTATTTTCAGTTGAGTTTATTTTTATTTAATTTTTACATTTAGGTTTTATTTTTATTTTAGGTTTAATTTCTATTTTTTATTTTATTTTTTTTAGGTTTACTTTAGGTTTTATTTTTTTTAATTTAGGTGTTTATTTTATTTTATTTTATTTTATTTTAGTTAAGTATTTATTTTAGTTTAGGTTTATTTTATTTTTTTATTTTAGGTTTAGGTTTTTATTTTTTTAGTTTAGTGTTTATTTTATTTTATTTATTTTTAGGTTTTATTTCTATGTTTATTTTTAGGTTTAGTTTTATTTATTTTATTTTATTTTATTTTATTTTACATTTAGTTTTATTTTATTTTAGGTTATCTAATTTTTATTAGTTTTTATTTATTTTATTTTATATAAGTTTTTTTATTTATTTATTTATTTATTTATTATGTTTTGTTTTAGGTTTTTTTATTTATTTAATTTTTAGGATTTTTTTAGTTTAATTTTAGGTTTTTAGG
The DNA here is from genome assembly GCA_021442155.1 of Cymbidium sinense. Lineage (NCBI taxonomy): Eukaryota > Viridiplantae > Streptophyta > Magnoliopsida > Asparagales > Orchidaceae > Cymbidium > Cymbidium sinense. The sequence continues at coordinate 144,913,269 of CM038214.1, forward strand.
TTTTTAGCATTTAGTTTGGGTTTAGGGTTTAGTTTTATTTGTGGCTCAGAGGTTTTGGTGGTTTGTGGTTTAAGGTTTAGGGTTTGGGTTTTGGGTTTGGGGTGGTTTTTTTTAAAAAAAATTAAGTAAAAGGTTTGGTTTATTTAGTTTTTATTTATTTTAGTTTATTTTATTTTTTATTTTGATTTATGTTTATTTTTATTTTTATTTATTTTAGTTTATTTGTTTTAGTTTATTTATTTTAGTGTAGGTTTTTTTATTTTAGTTTAAATTTTAGGTTTAGGTTTAAGTTTCATTTTATTTTTAAGTTTAGTTCTATTTTTATTTTATTTTCTAGGTTTCGGTTAAAATTTTTATTTTTAGGTTCAGGTTTAGGTTTTTATTTTATTTTCTTAGGTTTAGGTTTTAGGTTTTATTTTAAGATTATTTTTAGGTTTTATTTTTTAGTTTAGGTTTAGGTTTATTTTGTTTATTTTATTTTATTTAGTTTAGGTTTAGGTTTAGGTTTAGTTTATTTTAGTTTAGGTTTAGGTTTTATTTAGTTTAATTTAGTTTATTTTAGTTTAGGTTTAGGTTTATTTTATTTTATTTTAGGTTTAGTTTTTTTTTTTAGTTTATTTATGTTTTATTTTTTATTTATTTTAACTTTTAGTTTTAGGTTTATTGTTTAGGTTTAGTTTTATTTAGTTTAATTAGTTTTTATTTATTTTATTTTAGTTTATTTTATTTTATTTTAAGTTTAATTTTATTTTATTTGTTTTTATTTTTTTTTTTAGTTTAGTTTAGGTTTTATTTATTTTATTTTAGTTTAGTTTTATTTTTTTATTTTATTTTAGGTTTAGGTTTATAGGTTTTAGTTTATGTTTTATTTTATTTTATTTTTTTAATTTATTTTGGTTTTATATTTATTTATTTTATTTTAGGTTTTATTTAGTTTTTTAGGTTTAGCTTTTTTTTTATTTTAGTTTTTAAAGTTTTTTTTGGGTTTAGTGGTTTAGTTTAGTTTAGTTTTTTGGCTTTAGGGTTTAGGGTTTAGGGTTTAGTTTTAGTGGTTTAGGATTTTGGCCTGTGGTTTGGTTTGGGTTTTAGGTTTAGGGTTCAGGTTTTATTTTTGGGTTTAGGGTTTTTGTTTTTTTTTTTGAATAGACAAAAAATACATGTTTTTATTTATGTTTATTTTGTATTTTCTTTAAGTTAATTTATTTATTTTTGGCTTATTTATTTTATTTTAGGTTCTTTATTTTAGTTTATTTTTTAAGTTTAGGTTTAGGTTTATTTTTGGTGAGTTTTATTTTATTTTATGTTTAGGTTTAGATTTTATTTTTATTAGGTTTAGGTTTTTTTAGGTTTTTAGGTTTTATTTTAGGTTTAATTTTAGGTTTTATTTTATTTAGTTTAGGTTTATTTATTTATTTTATTTTATTTACTTTAGGGTTTAAGTTTAGTTTATTTTAAGTTTAGGTTTAGGTTTTATTTATTTTAGTTTAGGTTTATTTTATTTTTATTATTTTATTTTTATTTTAGGTTTAGGTTTTTTTTAGTTGAGTGTGTAGGATTAATTTGATTATGATGTCATAGCTCACCTTAGAAAGTTTTCAGGTAAGTTAAGCATATACGATGCCCTTGTCTTATCCAAAAAGATGAGCAAATCTCTAATCAAGGCCTTACTTGATCTAGAGATATGCTTAGCTCAAGAATCGCTACTAAAGAGGAGGCATGCCACCGAAGGACATCTTAGGAGTTACATTCGATGAAGACTTACTTGGGAGGACCGAGCACAACCTCTTTATATTAATGGATGTTTAGATATAGTCTATCCAGAGTTTTTGTTGACCCAGGTGTATCAATCAACATTATGAGTATAAGAACCCTTGCCTACTAGAGGATCGACATCCCCAAACTCCAAAAAGAAAGGATGATGTTGAGAGGATTCAATGAACAAGGCGAGAGGGCCTTGTGGTGTTTATTTTTAGATGTATGGAGGGGACACCATCGTATTGGGGTACTTTTGAGGTGATTAGGTACAACATTGAGGTATGATGTACTATCTCGAAAGATAGAGGTATCACCCTACAATGGACCTAATCACGTAATAAGGACTCCTAAGGCATGATGGGTCTTCGAATGTACAAGAGATTTTTCTCCTACTTTACATGGATGAATAAAGCAGGGTTTATATTAAACTAGGTTCTTAAGTTCCATATGGAGGCAAGCCTCCATAGTTAATTACATCTTATGAAATGAAATTTCCTAAGAATACTCTTGATTAAAGTAGACAATTATCATCTCCAAAGATTTCAAGGTTAGACTATCAAAAGATTAGTTGTATTTGGAAAATCAATTGGGAAAGCTAAAGGAGAAGACTTATTTCTGGAATCCAAATGATATAAGTAGGAAATGCTCATGATACTAAGAAGCCTAATGAACATTCCAATCTATCCTACGATTGGGCTTTATAATTTTGAAGTTGAGGGGATTTATATGTTTTGAGTTGAAATTTAATTAGATTAGGGCTTATACTCAACCAACACAAGGTTGTGGAAATTCTTAAGAGGTAAGGATTTATGCTCAGTCAAGGGAATAGCTACCTATCCTAAATCAAGGGAGCTTTACCCACCTAAATTGAAGTGAGTGACATAAGGGTTTAACTCCACAAGAGAGAATAAATTGTCGACTTCTGACTTATAATCGGAGTGGCCCTCCTCCCTACAAATTTAAAACCATGTAGTTGGTCTTATGAATTGCAAGATTGCTAGGTAGTTATTTAATTAGAAAGAGACTAAAGTCCTAAACACACTTAGAGACTAGAGCATGAGTGGTATGAGCATATGACTTAATCTATAGATGCAAAATCTTTTCAAATTTTATTTCATTTTAGACACATCATTTTGATAGAGGCTTTAGGATTTCTTTTTCCTAAATGCATGATGAAATAGGTTATGGATCAAATCAGCAAGAAGAAGGTGTTCTCCACCACAAGGGATGCCCTCACAGGTCAAGCATTTTTTTATCGTGCAAGGATGGAGCTCCTTCATGTTCAAGAGAAAAGAATATGCATGCATGATGTGAAACATACAACCATACAGCTAAAGTGTTGCTAAATCTTTTAATTATCTTATTTATGTCTTAGGATTTTTGATGAGGTTATGAGTTGTTTAAAATTTAATTATGAGTGATTAGTTGGGTAAAAAGTTATTTTTATCCCAAGGGCCTAATTGTATCCAAGCCACACATTAAAGCATCAATCATTTAAGAAACTATGAAAAGCCGCCCCTAATGCACAATATGTAAACATAACATCAAAAAATTATATAAACTATCATAAAAGAATAAAAGGCCACGCGGTCGATGTTGCATAACCCAAGAGAGAAAAGATGAATAATTATAATTGTATTAAATGCTATGGGGGACTTCTTTCTTTATATCTCCATTTTTGATTTGGTTCCTTTTTGATTTTGAAGGTGCTTGCTTCAAAGGCATCACAGGGCACCCCAGGATAAAGCCTTCTGGCCACTACTCATCCTAATCCCCCATAGCACCAATCTTAATTCCTATTGCAAAACTTACATTTATGTGGGAAAAGAAATCTAACTACACATGCAAGATAAAGGTTTGCTAAATATACATATAATCCCAAGCAGTTGTATTTATAATTTAGACTTAGCACCCTACACATGTGTAACTAAGCCCACCTGTCCTAACTTGGATTATGCTTAAGGATTTAAGCAACCTACAAAAAGAGCATTCACATTTATTTTTAAGCATCCCTTAAGCATAATCCCCTACAGAAAACATCATTAGGCTAATATTGGCCTATCATCCGCCTACAAGCATACCCTAACAACCAATCTAAAATAATACATCATAAAATAAAACATACATCACATCATACGCCATCCTAACTTAGAGCTAGAAGTGGTGACTTAATTCTAATGTGTGTATTAAGGTTTGTGTGGTAAGTCTTGTTAGGCATTAGTGTTGTATTTTCTAGTGTAGAAGGATTCAATTTAACATGAATTATTGATTTCACTTGAAGTAGTTTAATTGATTTGAGAATTTTAATTTGTGTTTTCTTTTATTTCATTTGATTAAACTTAGAAACTAAGTGTTATGAAGAAAGGAAAAGAGAATTGCCCTCTTTCATCCCTACCTTAAGTCACTTTCTAAAGTATATTAATTTGATTTAGTTCTTTTTAGTGAATTGCTTATTAAATGATTTAATTAATCTGAAGTTTAGGTTCACTTTAAATAATCCTATTCAAAATGAAAGGCATCTTAAGATTAATTTAATTGAATTACTACCAGATAACATATATTAAATCATTCCTTTCCATCACATGTAACATGCATCTGATTTAATCCTAAGTGTATCTATACATGTAACATATTTTAGCACTTTAAATGATAAATGTATGTGTATGTTTAGAATTCATATTTTATTTGACTAAATTTTTTAAACATATTAATTTAAAACTTTATCCAAATTCTTATACAAAAAGGACATAAGAAATTGCTTTCCTTGGACACACATGGATGTATACATAAATAAGGGAAAGAAAACCATGCAAAGATTGTATATTTTTTGATTGAATCATTTATATATGTGAATTAAAGCTCTATCCAAATTCTAATGTTGAAATACATAAGAATGAAATCAAATGGGTACGTGCCATTGTTAAACTAGGGAAGTGAGGTGATCAAATGACCTCCTTGGGGCTAGCTAAAGCCTCGTGTTCCTGGATGTCCAGACTATATACCCATTACCATTCAATCTTATATAAATCAACACATGAATAGAGGAAAGAGAACTCAACATTCATACACTTAAGCTATAAGCACATGCATTTCTTATGTATTTATAACTAGAATCATATCACGTATTATTATTCATTTATAATATTTTGAAAAATACATTTGAATTTAATAGTGATAATAGTAACATATATTAAATTAAATAAACACATGCAAGCTTACATAAAGGAAATCCATTTTATTTTACTTGATTTTGAAAAGATGGATGCATGAATTCAAATGACATACCAAATTTAACATGATTGGAAAGAGGACAATCAAATATAAGCATGTGATTCATTCAACCAAACTAGTTCTTAAGGACAATCAAATCAAATAAGATTATTTAAAGCAAACCAAAGCTTCTTTATTAATTAAGTTTTGTATTTGATTTGATTTAAAGAGGAGAAGAGAAATAATCACTTGTTGTTTTAAACCCATTCCCACATTATTGGTTTTATTTAAGTTAAGGAAATGTAATTAAGTTGATTTTATGGGTTAATTAAGTTTAACCCTTAATTAGATGAATTAATTACCCTTACCTATGTCACCTTAAAGTAATTAACTAAATAATTATGAGCCAACATGATATGCATGGAAAATAAACTTGCAATGATCGAAATAAAAGGGGCCAAATGCAATTGGCTCATGATTAATAGTTAATTAGATTAAGGGACTTAATTAATTACTCTTATGGTTTTCCACATGTGGACTAACCATAATTTCATTAAACTCTTTAGGTTATTAAACACCTAAAGTTCTACCCCATGATTTAATTAATTAAGGTCTGATGTGATTATGATTTCAATTTGATTAAGTGATTTAATTAATTAGTTAAATCATAATTAATTTCATTTTAAAAAGGGTGAAATGAACTTAGGGAAAGGGGTCCCAACCCTATTCCTTAGTTCCCTTACTATTGAACAATGATTAATAAACTTAATTAACCAATTTATCACTATTCATGAGATTAATTAATCATTAATTAACTTAAAAGAGTAGTTAAGGTTTAATTATTCAATTTTCTTAATTAAGTGAGCAATAAATCCTAAGAAAATCATAGGAGGAAGAGGTCATCCCATTAAATTAGCCCACAAAATTTAGGATTAATTGCTCATGTAATATAGGAGTAATTAAGAAATTAATTTTGTAATTGAAGTTTAATTACTATTCAAAATTAGTTTAGATCATTTTTAATTAATTCTCTCTGAATTTTAAAATGAGTATTTATTTGCAATTTTTTATTTCTATGATTTTTATGATTTTAAGAAGTTTTAGCCATTAAAATGATTAATTAATTAAAGCCTAATCCTATATTTACATGGGCACCGACATGGCGAGCTTTCCACATGGCACCACAAGATTGGCTACTTAAAACTTATCCGACTCAACACTTACATGGAGGTGGCCGATGCGCTTTCCCATATGTCATCCGATCTCTATGATTAATCCCACAACTTAATAAGATTAAACTAGATCGATCTAGTTGATCTAATCACAACCATCTGTTCTAATCATGTGGAATGGATGATGCGTGATCTAATGTCACACGAGTGAGGAAGAATGGAGTCCGCCATTAATTACTCACTTGAAGCTTACCAGCTCGATCAACTCAAAAGGATCCCACACCTTACAACATCGACGGAGGGGATCCAATATCAAGATCACATAAGATACAAGTTTTCTTCAAAACCTCAACCCTTTTTACCTAAGGATCAGTTTTGGAGGCATACCTTGCCAGAGCTTAAGATTAGTGGCTCAAATAATTGAGGAAGCTTCATATAGTAGAGATGAAGCCCTGTTAAGCACCAATTGGATAAATTCCTCATTGTTCACTCGAAAGCCCACAAATTGATGATTTGGAGCTTATCTTTGATTGAAGTCCCACCTTCGGTGCTCAGGAAGCTTGGGAGATGATTTATTCTTACTCAATAAGGCCTAGAGAAGGTGCATGCAAAGCTAATTTGAGTTTGATGGAGAAATGGGGAAGTTAGGTTAGAAATGGGAGTGTCCTATTTCAAGACAGAAGGGAATGGCATTTTCTGATCAAGGAATGAGCTTGGGATCTTAGGGAATGGCTCTAGAGGCTCATCTTGGGTAGTCTGAGGAATGATTTTGTGTGTTTGAGGAAATGAGGGGTGTATACCCCTTTTCATCTTGATCGGATGGATCGAGGTTTGCTATCCATCCGAGGGAGTCAGGGGAGGAGGTGAGTTGGCTCGCTTGGTTGAAGGTGTGGAGGTAGCTACCAAAAAGGAATCATGGCTCCAATGGGGAGGGTGAAGTGATTTCACCTCCCATGGGTCATGGCTGACCCAACCAGCCCTTGGGTTAGGTTGGGTAGTGTCCTAGCTGCCTAGGTGGACCATTGGGAGAGTACCAAGTGGCCAAGAAATGGAAATGACCACTTACATGAATAATTTGTCTCATGTGATGACCATGACCCAAGCGTAGAATGATCATTTAGCATTGGGTTTGATTTTGATAGATTTGGAATGAGCCAAAAGTGGGTTAGCCCAAATTTCAAGTCAATTGGAGTTGATTTGGTTTGGTTTGGCACAATTTGACTCATTTAGATCAAATTGGGTTAGGTTCGGTCAAGTTAATCAATTGGTCAAATTAGGTTAAACCAAGGGTTGGGTCAAGTTCATATGATCATTTGGGATGTTTTTGGTTCAATTGGTTTGGTTTAGATTGGCTTAAATTTGATTTTGGCTTAATTCAATTCATTAGGGTCAAATTAGTTAAGTTGACTAATTTGACCAATTTGGACAAATTGGCTTGGGTTAGGTGTTGTTTGAGTTTAGTTGACCAATTAAAGATGATTATAGGCTTTGGTTTCAATTAATTTGAATTTGGTTTTGACTTAGGCCAAGTTGAACCTTTAGATCAATTTGGGCTAAGTAGGTCAATTGGGTTCATTGGTCAAATCATGGCTTTGGTCAAGTTCAACAATCAATTTAGAACAAACTTGAGCCATTAGTTGCAATTAATTTAGTTTATATTTTGATTTGACCCAATTTGGTCTTTTAAGTCAATTTGGGTCAACTTGAGTCAAGAGGGCCAATTGGTTTTAGTTTGACTCAATTGAAGGTCAAGTCATATTCAAATATTGATTTTGATTTGGTATGAATTGGTTTTAAAGGATTTGGATTGGGTTGCACTTTGGCTAGTTTGGGTTCATATGGGTTAAGGGGTTGACTCTGGCAAATTACCAAGTTGACTTGGTTTGACCAAATTTGTGATAATTGATCAACCTAGGGTGATCAACAATCATGATGGGAGGTTTTGATGGGCTTGGTTCAATTCAATTTGGGTAGGATTAGAACATTGCTCGAATAGGTCAAATAGGCCACTTTGGGTCAAGTGGACCAATTAGGTTTAATTGGCTTGACTTTGGGTTGAGTTTATATATAGATTTGGGATTGATATATAAATTCAATTGCAACTGGTTTGGGTTCAAATAGGTTTTGGTTCATTTGAATATTTCAAGTCAGAAGGGTTAAGTTGGGTTTGACTTGGGTTGATTTTGGTTTGGCTTGATGATTGTAGATTTTATTTATATTTGTGAATATGATTGAAGGTATGATTGATTCATGATAAAATCAATTAATTTTTGGTTTTGGAATGAAGGAATTTGGCTAAGTCATGGAGTTGGGTCATGTGGCTTAGGTTTGGATTGGTTTAGTTTTGATGATTTAAATGTATATTTTCTTTATATTTGTGAAGATGAATGAAAATATGATTGATTTGTGAGAAAATCAATTGAGTTTGACTTGATTTGGATTAAGATTTGGCTAAGTCAACGGGATAAGTCATATGGCTTAGGAAGGGTTTCGATTTAATTTGATTTAGTTTGATTTAGTTTGATCATTTGAATGTAGATTTGATATTTTAGAAGATGATTGAAGATATAAATTGATTATAAGAAAATCATTGATTTTGGATTGATTTGGACTAAGATTTGGCTAAGTCCGTGGATAGGTCATATGAGGAAGGGTTTCAAGTTTGGATTTGATCATGGGCTTCAATCATTTGGTTTTGGAATTTGGGTTTGGATTTGGATTTGATGTGTTGAATTGAACTTGAGGTTTGGTTTGAGAAGGTGAACATGGATTGGATTTGGGTTGTATTTATCCTAATCCCTAAGGCATAACCTAATCCTATGGTTAACCCTTCTAAGTCTTTAGGCTTAGTTGAGTGTTTACATAATTGTTAGAAGTGTCTTATGACTACAATGTCTTAGTGTCTAGAAGACTTCTAAGATGGGAAGATTGAATTCACACTTCAAAAGTGAGGCTAATGGGCCTTAGGCTCCATAGTGTTGCTCAAAGGTTCTTTCTGGGAGCATCATCCTCAAGTCAAGAAGTTGATGTAGAACTTGAGGATGATTCATATAAATATTTAATAGAATTACCTTTTTATTGGTACTTACTTTGTGTTCATAATTTAGTAAAGAAAGGGTTAATCCCACATACTTGGTCAAAGCCTAGGTCAGACTACATCAAAAAATATGGAAAACAAATGTAAAAGCTCTCAATCAAGATCACAGATAGATATAGGGTCAATCGATGATGACAATCACCAATCATCACCAATCATTTGGAATCGATAAGTTCTTTTCAAATCACATTATCTCATATGAGAGATGCTTAGAAACTTCGATGATCTAGATGATTTTGAAGTCAAAGATGCACCGCTAGAGTTCAAGAAGAGATCAAGTCAACCATCGATGAGGAAATCAACTTAAGAACTGAAGTAGATCCATGCATGACATACATTAGTTCTTTATTGAATGAAATTGAAACCAATGACTTAGTTAGGCTATTGACTGAGTTTAAGAACTGGTTTGCATGGAATTATGAAGAGATGCTTGGATTGGCTCCTGATGTAGCGGTCCATAAAATAGTAATAGAGCCTACTGCTAACCCTATCAAACAAGCTCCTAGATGCATGCGATTAGACATAGAATAATAGGTCATTTATGAAGTCAAGAAACTTATCGATGATGGCTTCATCCGGAAGAAAAATACCCTACCTGGTTAACTTGTGTCATCGTAGTTAAGAAAAAGAATGGCCAAATTCACATATGCATCAATTTTAGGGATTTAAATAAGGCATGTCCAAAAGATGAATTTACATTACCAATCCTGGAGCTGATGGTGGACATTGCCTCATCTCATGTAGTCTTCTCATGGATGGCTCATTTGGATATAACCAAATAAAGATAGCCTCAAGATGAAAGAAACACCTATTAGAACCTTGATGAATCTATTATTATAAGGTCATGCTTTCAGCCTTAAAATGCTAGTTCTACATGCCTATGACTCAATCAATCATGAACTCATTCATCAAGTCGAAGTGCTATGTCATGTTCTCATGGTCAAAAGTAGAGAAAAGGAATACCATCTCTTTGACTTCAGAGTGGTTTTTGAATAATTAAGATAATTTAACCTCAAAATGAACCCCTTGAAGTGTGCATTCAAAGTAGCTTCAAGAAAATTCCTTGGTTTTGTTGTCCGACACTAGGGAATCAAAATTGCTCTAGAGAAGATTAAGGCGATATTAGAAATGCTACCCCTAAAATTTTAACTCAACTTAGATAATTCCAAGGGCAGTTGGCATATCTAAGATGCTTTATATCCAACTTATTGAGAAAATGTCAACCATTCTTAGCACTTTTTAAATAGGATGCCAAGTTTAAGTGGATGACAAGTCTGAGCATGCCTTTGAAGATATCAAGCATTACCTGATGATGTCGCCTGTTATAGCCACCCTTATCCCGAGCAAACTGCTCATACTTTACATTGCTGCTTGACTCTCTTGGTGTATTGTTGGCCCAAGCTAATGATAAAGGGAAGGAAAGCACACTCTAGTACCTCAGCCATCGTCTAATCCCTATTGAGGATAATTATCCACCCATTGAGAAGCATTGCCTAGTTTTAATCTTTATATCCTAAAAGTTATAACACTACATTCTTCTTTGTAATGTGAACTTAATCTCTAGGATCAATCCACTACAGCATCTCATGACATGACCATGGTATCCAGATGATTAGCATGATGGTCCATGATCCTCTCGCAGTTTGACATTACCTTCGTACCCCTCTATGCAGTGAAAGGACAAGCACTAGCAGATTTCTTAGCAACACACTCACTTCCTGCTAACTCTTTGCTTAGTGATGATTTCCCCAATGAACAAATCATGAACTTAGGGGATACTCGCATTCACTGTAGGGAGATGTACTTTGATGGTATGACTTCTTCTCAAAGAGGAGAAGAACCACAATCTACTATTCCAGGAAAGGCATGAGTAAGAATAGTTCTCTTAACTCCGGACCACGATGTGATGAGATTCTCATATCATCTATCCAATCCTTGCACCAATGAAGTCAATATGAGGCTTAAGTGCGTGAGTTTGTTGTTACACTAAGCATCCAGAACATCAATATCTTCGTAGGATTATTAGCTAGTTATCAACCAAATCACTGGATCCTATAAGGTTATAAAGCCCAAGCTCCATCACTACCACAAGTACACCATGGAGTTGTTGGCCCAAATCATAGAGGTTATGATTTATAAGATTCCTCGAGGAGAGAACGTTGTAGCGTATGCTTTAGCCAAAATAGATAAATCTTATCCTTATTGATATTGAACTCATCAAATAGTACTCTCTTGAAGATGAGGTTGCCATTACCAAGATAGATAAGGAGTTAGATTGGAGGAAACCATTCACGGATAACCTAAATAAAGGAAAACTACCTTAAGAGAAGTCCCAAGCCCATTAGATGAAGAAAAGAGCACTTTCCTATGCTATTGTGGATGGTATCTTGTACTAGAGTTCTTTTGATCATATGTGGTTATGTTGTTTAGATAAGAATGAAGCCTGTAAGATCACTAAGGTACACTTAGGATTATGTGGAGCCAACCAATCCGGTCTGAAGATGAAAGCCAAGATCAGGAGACTAGGATACTACTGGTCATCGATGATCAAAGATTACATAGATATGGCTAGGCAATGTGACCAATGTCAAATACACAGTGTGGTCCTACACCAACCACCCAACATTCTACATTTTACATTGGCCTCATGGCCATTCGAGTGTTGGGGTACTGACATAGTGGGTCTGATTGATCCTCCTTCTTCCAAAGGTCATTGGTTCATCTTAGCTTCTAGTGACTTCTTTTTCCAAATGGGCGTAGGTGATTCTACTCAGAGAGGTCATAGCTTAGCATGCGCTCTAGTTTTTTAAGAACTATATCTTATATAGGGTCGGAGTACCTTAATGAATTATATCTGATAATGGTACTGTATTTAAAATTATTGAGATCAAAAATTTTCCCAGAGACATAGAATAGATTGGAGATATTCTACCATCAACTACGTGAGGGAAAATGGCTTAACAGAAGCCTTCAACAAAAATCTGATCCAATTACTGAAGAAGATAGTCAACAACAACAAGCAACAATGGCATGAGCAATTAGTTGAAGCCTTGTGGGCCTACCACACCATATATAGAACTCCAATTCAATCTACTCCTTTCTCCTTAGTGTATGGGTCTGAAGCTATTCTACCATTAGAAGTCTAACTCCTAACACGAAGGTTAGTTATGGGTAGCAAGGTCATAATAAAGTAGACTAGCAAGTTGTGGTTAGAAGAGCTCAAAGGTTTGGAGGAGAGATGCCTGCGAGCATGCCAAAACCTCAAGTTGTATAAAGCTAAAATGATTCAAGCTCACAACAAGTTGGTCCATCCTAGAGCTTTTCATGTAGGAGAGCTTATTTTAGTTCTACGAAGATAGATTATTGCCTGTCGTATGATGGGAGGCAAGTTTGAACCCACTTGGGAAGGCCCTTTTGTCATAGAGAAGGCCTACCAAAGAGGATCTTATCAGCTTATTAATCATAAGGGAGATAACCCAATGCATCCAATCAAATTGCTCTACTTAAATAAATATTATAAATCATGTTTAAAAATAATTTTCATAATTGAAATTTCCATTTTGAATTCAATCTCTTTAGTGTTAAAAATATTGTCGTTTATGAATCTACCATGATGTGTTTAGGGTAGGTGTAAGGAACCCGAGTAGCGTCCTATCCTTCATCAACACAACACAAACACAAACTATACACAAACATATAAAATAAACACATATATTTTTCCTTGGGCTACTCTGAGTTGAGATAACGCCCCAAACAACACTCACTCATTAGCTACTCTAAGTCGGGCTGACGTACTACCCTGCTAGTGTGTCACTCTAGTGGTCTTCTTGCTTTGGAGGATGTAAGTCTACTACGCTTTCCTTCCTTACTTGGCCACCGCACACTGATGAGTGCCTTGTTAGTTTTGTAGGAATTTACTACATGGGGTAAGTTACCTCATGTTGGATTCATTTAAGAGGATGTGAGTCGACTATGCTTTCTTCTTGAATTAGCCTTCGTGCGCTAACTAGGTCAAAAATGTTTGAGGTTTAGGATAAGTCCCCTAGTGCTTCCTCTTCCGCTTCAAGTCATCCCTTCCGAGGCTTCCCACTTAGTAGTCGCTCTAGGTCAAATAACATTTGTCCCGCTGACGATAGACTATCTCGATGATCAATTTCGCTTGGAAAGTTGTAAGACTACATGCTTTCTTTATTGATTGATCATTGGACACTGACAAGCACCTTAGGTTGGTTGGTTCTCACTATGTTGATGGATACATCACTCATGTTGATGGATAAACCTTAGGTTGGTTGTTCTCACACCTTAGGATACACCACTCATGGAAGATGTAAGTCTGCTACACATTCTCCTTGAATTGGCCACCGTACACCTATAGGCTTTTTTTAGGGCTCAGGATAATGCCCTCATAGCACCTTCCTTATGGGCACTATATTTAGATCACATCCTTTGTGACACCATTTAGACATTACCCAAGTTACTATCAGATTGGACAGTTCCCCTTTTCTAGTAACAACCCCTATGGTTGGAGAATCTATCCCATGGATGTGCAGATTATCCCTTGATCTAGTAAATTTGAGATATGTCAAGGCCGACAAAGTCCCTTCTCAGTGTGGTCCCTCATACACCAATAGGGTCCACATAAACATATAAATAAAATATATATTCACTTGTGGATTTGGAGGACATGCCTAGTGGTACCTTTTTCCAAGTAGCATCCTATCTTTAGGACAATGTCAGCAAAACTCCCAATAAGAATTGTCTGACTACTCTTGAGTTGATATAAGTCCCCAATAGCATTCACTCAGTAGTTTCCCCTAAGTCAAGTTCAATTTGTTATGCTACCAACAAGTCACCCCAGTAGTTGTTCCATTCTTTAGAAGATGTAAGCCTGTTATGCCTTCTTCCTAGCACAGTCATTGCACACTAAAAGAAAACCTCTTAAGTTGGCTAGCTTTAATCAATTGCCAGTAGACTATCTATTTGAATTTGTAAATCTAAGATAGGATGAGTTTGATATAGCCCCTTCTTAGTGGGTCCATCTCACACTGACATGGTTCATAAATTAAATCTATCAAATTTGATCAAGCTAACATCCCCAGTGGATATGCCCTCAAGTCAAAATCAAACTAAACCGACCAAAACATATCAAATCACATAAAATTAAAATAAAATTAATCCTAGCTACTTTTGAGTTGACATAAGTCCTCACTGCCATTCACTGATTAGTCATCCTAGGTCAAGTTTGATTTGTTATGCATCCAACAGGTCACCCCAGTTGTTGTTCCTCACTTCAGAAGATGTAAGTTTTCTATGCCTTCTTTCTAGCATAGCTGTTGCACATCGAAAGGTAATCCCTTAGGTTGGCTAGCTCTACCACACAGTCAGTAGACTATACCTTTAGATTTGTTAACGTAAAGTAGGTCAAGGCTAATATAGCCCCATCTTAGTTGGTCCATCACACACCAATAGGGTCCATACATTAACTCAGATTAAATTAAACCCAATCTAATTTTTCCAATGGAGTTAAATCAAACCCTTCTCCCCAGTGGAGCCTCAAATCATATATAAATAAGTCAAGCAAGCAAATCAAATTCAGAACCAACCTCTCTAGTGGAGACAAATTAATCCAACTCCCCCAATAGAGTTTAAATCAAAGAAATCCAACCAAACTCTTATTCCCAATGGATACATCCCTAAATAAATCTATGAAATTAAACTCAAATCCTAATCCCATGGATAGCTCAAACCTGCTTCCCTAGTGGAAGGTTCATATACCCGATCCCTAATAAACTCAAGCCCATATCTCTAGCAGATATGCCTCCACATCAATTAAATAAAATAAATTAAGTTGATTTGATCTTAATCCCTGATGGATTATAGATTCTTATCCCCAAAGGATCTTCTTTCCACAAATCATATAATCAAATCAAATTCAAACCTTATCCCGAATAGATTTTCTTCTTCCATGCCTCGACATAGACCCTCACATGTCATGTATAATGCATGTGTGATCAAGTGATTTCTCTCCATGTCCTTGACATGGAATTCTCATCAAATCATATTTCTTCTCTTATGGAAACCTTTAATACTTCAACCAAAAGCTTAGTAATGTATTTGTTCAAATTACATCATCTTAACATTATAATCAACATTTTATGATTTGTGATGGTGCAAGCTCAAACTAACTATACATTATCATGCTAAACATATTATAAGGTTAATTAACACACTATATTATATTATGATATATGATGTTATATTATAATTTGCAAATAATATAATATATTGTCTAACATTTCACCTCATTAGAATCACTTAAAAGGAATAAACAAAAAAAATCTATCAAAATATGAATAATGTTCATTTTGGATGTAAAATTGTTATTTTTCTATTATAAATGGTACAAAATAGCATAATTTTTGTGTTGCTTCTTTGGTGTGTGCCATGAATTTGGCCAAATTCTTCCATCTCAACCTTCAAATTAATATTTTTGTGAGTTTTGACCCAATGTATTATAACAAAAGTAAAACATACTAAAATGTACAATAACATTTAGTAACACACCACATTCATATATATATATATATATATATGTGTGTGTGTGTGTGTGTGTGTGTGTGTGTGTGTGTGTGAAGTTATATTGTTATGTAAATTATATTTTAATATCTTTCATATAATATATTATCTTACATTACACCTTAAAATGAATCACTTGAAGCAAAAAATTCATAAAATTTGGTTTAAAAATGAACATTATTTGGGATGCAAAATTCCATTCTTTTGATTAAATGACACACCATAGCACACCCCCAATGATGTTCCCTAAAGTTTTCCTTAAATTTGGCCAAATCCCATCATCTCAGCCTATAAGCCAGTATTTTTATGAATTATACTAATACAAACTCTACTACATCATACTATAACAAACTAAAATATTAATACACAATCGTATGTTATAATCCATGATGCTACACTATGTTATGGCATCTTATATTATGATACACTATAACATAATATATTATACTATATTGCATATCACATCATAAGGGATTGCTTAAGATAAAAATCATAAAATTAGTTCAAATAAAAAAAACTGTATATTTTACTCGTATCACTTACATATTTTAAATTGGAATAATATAATATGATGCCATGCTCTACCTATTATGAATTTTGCCAAATTCCACCATTTTAAAGTATAAATCAACATTTTTATAAATAATCCTAGTGTAAGCTTGACTGCATGATTGTAAAGTACTAAAAGAATTTAAAATATGCAAAATAATATATTATGATAAGTGGCATAACATTTAATATTTATTTTGAACATAAAATCTTACATTCTAGACTATAAGTGGCATAACATAACTTTGGTACTACAACCCAATTCCCACTTCAAATTTAACAAATCTCATCATCTAGTTTATTAAATCAACATTTTTATGATTTATATTAATATAGACTATAGGGCACAATACCATAATATGCTAAAATTTCAAAATATCTTATAACATCCAAAAACACATCACTACATGCTTAAATATATGATGCTACATTATACTATAATATATGGTATTATAATAAGATTTAGGGTTAGGGTTTAGGGTATTCAAATCTCTAATAATCAAGGGAAAGTCTCTTGAAGACATTTTCTTTAGCTACCATAACTATAGATTAGGTCATTCTGATCTACTCTAAATGACATCTTTATCCAAAATTTAGGCTTAGGTTAGTTTAGAGTTTAGGGTTTAGGGTTTAGGGTTTGTTTAGGGTTAGGGTTTGGGGTTTAGGGTTGTGGGTTTTAGGTTTTGGTTTTTGTAAGCTTTAGGGTTTAGGGTTTAGGATTTAGGGTTTTAGGTTTTAAGGTTTAGGGTTTCGGGTTTAGGTTTTAGGGTTTAATGTTTAGGGTTTAGGGTTTTTAGGGTTTAGGGTTTATTATTTATGATTTATGGTTTAGGTTTTAGGTTTAGGGTTTATGTTTTAATTAAGGGTTTAGGGTTTTTTTTTTTTTTAATGAGAACAAATTCGATTATTTCTTATTTTTGATTTCGTCAACCAAGTAGCACCACAAGTTCCCTAAGACACATGTGACAACATAAATAAAAAATAAGTACTCATAGAGCAAATCAAAAACCCTAGATAAGTAGAACTGTCTCTTCTATAAAGACCCAATTCCATAAGTAGTAGATTGGATTGGCTTTTTTTAATTTCTCTAGCTCCCATCGAAACCACCCATGTTTCTCTCAAGTGGGATCTCATCATATCTCATCTCTCTCCTCCGCCACCACCACAGTAACCTCTCAGCTCCTCCCACCTCCATAACTATCATGCTCTAACCATGACCTTCATATCCACCACCTCCGGATCCCCACCACCACCATGATAATCTATCGCCACCTCCACCCACCTGCTAGATTTATTGAGCTTTTTGATGTGATATTTCTCCATCAAGGTTCCTGATCATTCTTAGGGTTTAGGGTTTGGGTTTGGTAGTTTAGTTTAGGGTAGGGGTTTAGTGTATTTTAGGTTTAGGGTTTAGCATTTAGGTTTATTTTAAGGTTGTGGATTGGGGAGGTTTAGTTTTTAGGTTTAGTGTTTAGGGTTTAGTTAGGTTTAGGGGTTTTAGTTTATTTGCTTTTTGTGGTTTAGGCTTTGGTTTGGTTTGGGTTTAGGTTTAAGGTTTATTGGTTTGGGTTTTTTTAGTTTAGTTTAGGTTTAGGTTTATAGTTATTTTACTTTTAGGGTTTAGTTAGGTTTAGGTTAATTAGGTTTTAGGCAGTGGTTTGGAGTTTTAAGGTTTAGGTTTAGAGTTAATTTTTAGTTTTAGGTTTATTTAGTGGTTTATGTTTAGATTTTGGTTTATTTAGTGTTTATTATATTTTTTTCTAATTCATGCAGATTTATTTATTTAGTTTATTTTTTATTTATTTTAGTAAGGTTTAGATTTTTTATGGTTTGGGTTTGGGTTTAGGATTTAGGGTTTAAGATATTTTGTAATTAAGTTAAGCAATATTTATTTATTTATTTTTTTATTTATTTTAGTTTATTTTATTTTTATTTTATTTAGATTTATTTTTTTTGTTTTTATTTAATTTAGTTTATTTATTTTAGGTTTTTTATTTAGTTTATTCTTTTGGTTTATGTTTATTTTATTTTTAGTTTAGTTTTATTTTATTTTATTTTTTTATGTTTAGGTTTTACTTTTATTTTATGTTTTATTTTTTATTTTATTTTATTATTTTAATTTAGTTTAGTTTTGTTTTATTTGTTTCTTATTTTAGGTTTATTTTATTTATTAGTTTAGATTAGGTTTTTCTATTTTATTTTATTATATTTTAGGTTTAGTTTAGGTTTAGGTTTTAGTTTTATTTTCTTTTATTTATTTTATCTATATTTAGGTTTTTTTTATTTATTTATTTTGGTTTTATTTAGTTTAAGTTTACATTTTATATTTTGTAGTTTAAGTTTAGGGTTTGGGGTTTAGGGTTTAGGGTTTAGGGTTTGGGGTTTAGCTTTAGTTTTAGGTTTAGGGTTTTAGGGTTTTTTTAGGGTTTAGGGTTTGATAGAGTTTTGGTTTTTTTAGGGTTTAGGGTTTGGGGGTTTTTGGGTTTAGGTTTTAAGTGAACCTGAAAGATTGGGATTTATAAAACTAAAAAATACCACTAAGAAAAAATCTATTAGATAGAAATAGAGAGCTGGGAAGATTGGGATTAGAACAAGTTATTACATGGTTGAAATAAAATTGTTGTTAAAAAAATACATGTCTTTTATCTTCCTAAGATCAACTGTTTAGAGTTTAACTCGTTAAGCCAAAAAACTGAAATTATAAATGAGTACATGAACAAATTTGAAGTATTCCTGTTATCTTCTAAAATTAGGGAAAGATTAAACTAATGTTGTTTAGGTTTAGATCGACTTGAGCCCTAAACTTAAAAGAGACACTACATAAAATTAATTACATGTGGCTTTTGAAGAAACTTTAGATTTCAAATAACATCAAAAAAATTTCACCAATAGAATGTCATCAAATGTAAGAATTATTCTTTCCACCATTAAATCATATTCAAATGAATACATCTAAATGAAGCAACACTACTACCAATAAAAAGAAATAAAAAAATGATAGATACTATGTTGCGATCTAAAATCTCTCTTAAATGATATTTTAGATGTCAGGAAAAAATTTATGAGTGTCCTAAATCTCTCACAACACTATGCCAGCTATTTCTAAGCACTGAATTTAGAGTTTTACTTGAGCTTTCTTGCTTTGTGTTGAAGTGAATTATTTGTTACATTACATTGCATCATTGAGTCTCAAAGTAGGAGAGCTATAGTTTTGGAAATCTCTGTGCAGAGATATTGAGTTTGGATTATTCTGTACATAGTACTTATCAAGAGATTTTGTCGATACAATCACTATTATAAAATCTCATTCAATAATACTTTGCATCAAGTCTCCCTAATTCAAAAGATCTAACACCCAAAGCATTGAAGTCCTACTTAAGAGAGCTTTTTAAAGCACAAATTTAGCTCCTTGACATATTTGCTAAATTGAAAGAGTTGTAGTTTAGGTTTATTTTATTTTTATTTTAGATTTTGTTTTTTTTTTAGTTTAAGGTTTAGGTTTTAATTTTTATTTATTTTTTTTTATTTTTTATTTTTTTGTTTAGGTTTTTTTATTTAGTTTTATTTTATTTAAATTTTATTTTAGGTTTAATTTTTATTTTATTTAGGTTTTTTATTTTTTAGTTTAGTTTACATTTTTATTTATTTTATTTTAGTTGAGTTTTTATTTATTTTTATTATTTTTAGGTTTAAGTTTAAGTTTAGGTTTAGATTTTAGTTTACATTTTTATTTTACTTTATTTTATTATTTTATTATGTTTTAGGTTTTTTTAGTTATTTTATTTTTAGGTTTTATTTAGTTTAGGTTTAGGTTTTTAGGTTTTTAGGGTTTAGGGTTTAGGGTTTATGGTTTGGGTTTAGGGTTTAGGGTTTAGGGTGTAAGGTTTAGGGTTTAAGTTTTAGTTTAGGGTTTAGTGTTTAAGGTTTTATTTTTAACAGAGAACTCATTTAGATTCAATATTTCTTCTTTTTAATTTCATGAACCAAGTAGCACCCAAGTATTATAAGACACAAGCATCGACATAGATCAAAAATGAGCACCCATAGATAAAATCAAAAACCCTAGATAAGTAGAACCATCTCTACTATAGGTACACAGTTCCATATGAAGTAGATCAGATCGGCCATTCTTCAATTTCTTCAGTTCCCTTCAAAACCACCCCCGCCTCTTGAGAAGCAAAATCTGCCATCATATCCCCAATCTCTCTCTCCTACACCACCTTGGTTGTAACCTCTGTCACTCCTCCGGCCTCCATAACCACCACTGCTCTAATCACCACCTCCATATCCACCAGCACCTTCAGATCCCCCACCCCCATTGAGATAACTGCTGCCTCCACCTTCACCTCCATCGCCATATCTAGACTGACTTTAGTTGACACTGATGCTTGCATCATCAAGGTTCTTCCCATTCTTAAGGTTTAGGGTAAGTTTGGGTTTAAGATTTTTTTAATAGAGGACAAATTTATATTCAACATTTCTTCTATTTGACTTCATCAACCAAGTAGCACCCCAAGTTTTCTAAGCCACAAGTGATGACATTGACAAAAGATGAGCAGCCATAGAGCAAATCAAAAACCCTAGATAAGTAAAACTATCTCAACTATAAAGACATAGTTCCATGAGAGATCAAATCAGTCATTCTTCAGTTTTCCCATCTCCATCAACCAACCGCTCTCAACTAGCGGATGCCATCATATCCCCGATCTCTTCGCCACACCATGATCAGAACCTCGCCACTCCTCACCTCCATAACCACCACTACTTGACCATCACCTCCATATCCACCAACACCTCTAGATCCCCCACCACTACTGTGATAACTGCTGCCTTCATCTTCGCCTCCACCATTAGATCTAGACTGAGCCTAGTTGACAGTGATGTTCCTATTTTCAAGGTTCTGCCCATTCTAAGGGTTTAGGGTTAGTTTAAGGTTTAGGATTTAGGGTTTAAAGTTTATTTTTAATAGAAGAAAAATTTAGATTCAACATTTCTTTTTTCTAATTTTATCAACCAAGTAGCACCCTAAGTTTTCTTAGACAAAAGCGATGACATAGATTAGAAATGAGCAGCCATAGATCAAATAAAAAACCTTAGATAAATAGAACCATATCTACTATAAAGACACATTTCCATAAGTAGTAGATCAGATCAGATCTTCTTCAGTCTCTCTAGGTCCCATCAGAACCACCCCTGCCTCTCAAGTAGCGGGATCCACCATCATATCCCCGATCAATCCCTTTTCCACCACCACGACTGTAACCTCCATCGCTCCTCCCGCATCCATAACAACCACTGCTCCGACCACCACCTCCATATCAACCACACACCAGATCCCACCGTGATAATCACCGCCATCTTGCCTCCTCCATTAAATCTATAGCCTTTCATGGTGATGTTCCCATTAAGGTTCTAACCATTCTGGGTTTAGGTTGGTAGTGGTTGGGTTTGGGGTTTAAAGTTTAGGGTTTGGGGTTTAGATTAGGTTTGGATTTAGGATTTGTGGTTTAGGGTTTAGTAGGGTTTCCATTTATGGTTTAGGGTTGTGGGTTTTAGGTTTTAGGTTTAAAGGTTTTGGGTTAAGGTTTAGGGTTTATCGTTAGGGATTTCTTTTAGTAGGTTAGGTAGTTTTGTTTTAGGGTTTGGGGTAGATTTGGGTTTTTTATGATTTTTTTCTTAAATTAAGTAAACTACAGGTTTAGTTAATTTAGTTAATTTAATTATTTTTTATTATTTTATTTTATTTTTATTTTATTTTATTTATTTTAGTTTATTTATTTTAGGTTTGTTTATTTTAGTTTATTTTTTAGTTTAGGTTATTTTTAGTTGAGTTTTTTATTTTTTTTATTTTGTTTAGGTTTTATTCTTTATTTTAGGTTTAGCTTTATTTTTATTTTATTTTTTTAGGTTTAGGTTTTAGATTTAGGTTTTAGGTTTATTTCTAAGTTTTATTTTTTAGTTTAGGTTTAGGCTTATTTTTAGTTTATTTTATTTTATTTTATTTAATTTAGTTTATTTTAAGTTTAGGTTTAGGATTTATTTATTTATCTTTAGGTTTATGTTTATTTTAGTTTATTTATTTTATTTTTATTTTTAGTTTTAGATTTTTTTTTATTTTAGGGTTTTGGTTTTATTTTTTATTCATTTTTTAGTTTTATTTTAGGTTTATTTTTTAGGTTTAGATTTTTATTTAGTTTTTTTTATTTTAGGTTTATTTGATTTTTATTTTAGGTTTAGTTTTTTATTTTATTGGTTTTTATTTATTTAGTTTTTTTTTTTTATTTATTTTATTTGGTTTAATTTTATTTTTCTTTTATTTTTTTAGGTTTAGGTTTAGGTTTAAGTTTTATTTTATGTTTTACTTTATTTTATTTTATATTTTACTTTGGTTTATATTTTTTATATTTTTATTTTTAGGTTTTATTTAGTTTAGTTTAGGTTCTAAGCTTTTTAGGATTTAGGGTTTAGGGTTTGGAGTTTAGGGTTTAAGGTTTAGGGTTTAAGGTTTAAGTTTTAGGGTTAGGGTTTAAGGTTTTATTTTTTTTAATAGAGAATAAATTCAAATTCAACATTTCTTCTTATCGATTTCATGAACCAAGTAGCACCCCAAGTATTCAAAGACATAAGTGATGACATAGATATAAAAATGAGCACCCATAGAGCTAATCAAAAACCTTAGATAAGTAGAATCATCTTTACTATAAAGACACAGTTCCACAAGCAGTAGATTAGATCAGCCGTTCTTAAGTTTCTCCAGTTCCCATCAAAACAACCCTGTCTCTTGAGTAGCACGACCGCCGTCATATCCCCGGTCTCTCCCTCCACCCCCACCACCTGTAATGTCTCTCTCCTCCATAACCACTGCTCACCACCACTCCATAACCATCCTCAGATCCCCACCACCATGGATAATCGCCACCTCACCTTACTTCCAGCCTAAACCGAGCCTAGTTGATGATGTTCACATCATGGTTCTGCATTCATAGGGTTTAGGATTAGTTGGTTTAGAGTTTTTTATTTAGTTTAGATTTAGGAAGTTTTGGGTTTAGAGTTTAGGTTTATGTTATGATTTAGAATAGAGTTTTGGTTTTGGGTTTAAGGTTTAGGTTTAGGGTTTAGGTTTCAGTTTAGAGGGTTTTGTGGCTTGTGGTTTGGGGTTCAGGTTTGGGAGTTTTAGTAGGTTTAGTTTTGGTTTAGTGTTAGTTTTGTGGGTTTAGGGCTTAGGATTTAGAGTTTAAAGTCTTTTAAACCAAGCAAAGTAGGAGTTATTTAGTTTATTTTTTTTATTTTATTTAAGTTTATTTTATTTATTATTTTATTTAGTTTATTTATTTATTAGGTTTATTTATTTTAGGTTTTTATTTTAGTTTCTTTTATTTTATTTATTTGAGTTAAGTTTTATTTTTATTTTATTTTAAGTTTAGGTTTAGTTTTATTTTATTTGGTTTAGGTTTTGTTCTTATTTTAGGTCATTTTAGGTTTTATTTTTAGTTTAGGTTTAGGGTTATTTTAGTTTATTATATTTTATTTAGTTTAGGTTTGGGTTTATGTTTAGTTTATTTTAGGTTTAGGTTTAGAATTAGTTTATTTTAGTTTAGGGTTAGGTTTATTTTATATTTATTTTATTTTATTTTTTTAGGTTTTTAGTTTAAGGTAAGTTTTTTTTTTGGTTTTATATTTAGGTTTATCTTTTAGATTTGGTTTTATTTAGTTTTATTTTATTTTATTTTAGTTTATTATTTTATTGGTAATTATTATTTTTTTTTTTATTTTAGTTTAGTTTAGGTTTTTAATTTAGTTTTTATTCTATTTAGTTTTATCTTTTTAGGTTTAAGTTTTTATTTAGTTTTTATTTTATTTTATTTTATTTTAGTTTTTTTTTTTATTTTTAGGTTTAGGTTTTAGTTTTAGTTTACATTAGTATTTATTTATTTATTTAGATTTAGGTTTTATTTATTTTATTTAATTTTATTTATTTTAGGTTTAGGTTTTAGGATTTTAGGTTGTGGATTTATGGTTTAGTGGTGGGTAGGTTTTCTTTTTTTATTTTATAATCAAAATGGTAGGTTATGGTAGTTTATGGTTTATGGTTTAGTTTATGATTGGGTAGGTTTTAGGGTTTATGTTTGTGGTTTAGGTTTGGGTTAAAGTTAAGGTTTGGTATGGTGGTTTAGAGTTTGGGGGTTTGGTTTTAGGGTTTGATTTAGGTTTAGGGTTTAGGTTTTGGTTTAGGGTTTATGGTTTTAGGTTTTAGGGATTAGGGTTTAGGGTTTAAGGATTAGGGTTTTTAGGATTTAGGGTTTTTCATTTTGTTTAATAGAGAACAATTTCATATTCAACATTTCATATTATCTATTTCATCAACCAAGTAACACACCAAGTTTTCTAAGACACATGTGACGACATGGATAAATAATGAGCACACATTGAGCAAATTAACCCTAAATAACTAGAACCGTCTCTACTATAAATGCACAGTTCCATAGGAAGTAGATCGTATCGGCCATTCATCTGTTTCTCTTGTTCCCATCAGAACCACCCCGACCTCTCGAGTAGCTGGATCCACCATCATATCTTCACGCTCTCCCATCATAATATCCATGGATGTAACCTCTGTCGCTCCTCCCGCCTCAATAACCACCACTGCTCTGACCACCACCTCCACATCCGCCAGCACCTCCAGTTCCCCCACCACCACTACGATAATCTTCACTTTCTCCTTTTCCTTCACCAGATCTAGACTGAGCCTGCTTGATGGTGATGTTCTTGTCGACAAGGTTTTACCCACTCTTAGGGTTTAGGTTTAGGTTTAAGTTTATTAGGTTTTAGGGTTTAGGTTTTTTTTAATTTTATTTAGTTACTTTAGGTTTGGGTGTAGGGTTTGGGGTTTAGGGTTTAAGGATTAGGTTAGTTTAGGGTCTAGGTTTAGGTTTAGTTTAGTGTTTAGGATATTTTAAGGTTTTTTTTAAATTAAGTAAACTAATAGGCATAAGTTTATTTGGTATATTAAGTTTATTTGTTTATGTTAGTTTACTTTATTTTTTTAATTTTATTTTAGTTTATTTTTTATTTTTATTTAGTTTAGTTTTTTATTATAGGTTTATTTATTTTTGTTTAGGTTTTTTATTTTTAGGTTTATTTTAATTTTTAGTTTAGTTTAGGTTTATATTTATTTTATTTTATTTTTACTTTTTATTATTCTTTTTATGTCTAGGTTTAGGTTATAGTTTAGGTTTTTATTTTATATTATTTTATTATTTTATTTAGGTTTCAGTATTTTTATTTATTTTATTTTTAGGTTTTATTTAATTTAGGTTTAGGTTTTTAAGTTTTTAGGGTTTAGGCTTTAGGGTTTATAGTTTAAGGTTTTAGGGTTTAGGGTTTAGGGTTTAGGGTTAGAGTTTAGGGTTTAGCATTTAAGGTTTAGTGTTTAGCCTTTAAGATTTTTTTTTTTTTTTTAAAGAAACCCCATTATACGGGGGTATTTTATTGCCACAAAAAAAAGGTTACAAGATCCTTAAAGAGGATAAACTCCGAATCTACTGCTCAAAGAGCTACAATCAGCCTAAGGAGTAAAATCCCATCTAAGTACATCCAAAAGCAAGAGAAAACATTAAAGCAATCAAAAGATACAATATGGCTAACATAATAATCAAAGGAAGATTAAGGCCAATGCTCATGGTTGTAAGAGAGCTTGGTAATATGGAGCAAACCCGAAGAGAACAAGGGAGAATCACCTGCAAAGTGACACTAGAAAGGAGATTAGAGAAGGTAATGTAATACAAATAGAGAGATAAATGAAAACAATAAAAACTTAGAGCGATAATAAGGAAAGTTGATAAAGAAGGCGTGCTCAATCACACCAAATTAGATGCAAAATTGAGCATCCAAACTTCATTAGAAGGGTTACATCACATGAGCTACTACCATACCAAAAGGGAGTGAAAATATCACAGCCATCATAGCCAACAAACCTGTGAGGAGGTAACACCCAGTTGTTGATAGTCTTATGAACTTTATTACCTGCAATCCTAAACACAATCATATCTAAAATAGAGAGGTAATTGCAAAGAGCTAAATGGTAAGTTGTCTCATTCAAGAAAGATATCAGCAATATAGTCATCCTGACATGAGAGTATATAAACATAAGGAATTAGTCATCTTAGAGCCTCATATCCAAGTGAAACCATATAAACCCACCACCAAAAAAAATAGCGATGAGATAACTTGTGCGATCCGCTAATCAAGTTAATGATCTTATAGTTCAGACCTTCCCATCATAAGATATATAATTAAAACTTTCAGGGCAGAAAATAACCCCCTTTTTTATGTCCATATGAGTAATTGGAGAAAGACAATTATAAAGGAAGGTAGCATAGCTCAACATGGAAAAAGGGCTGCAACCAACCAAAACTAACAAGTAAGGACATTTAGAGCTACAGTTCCCATGGCTGCATACCGGGTCAAAATTCAGATAATCAAGCTCAACGGATAACCGAGAGAACAAGATAACAAAAGGCAGCAACTTCCCATAACACCACTCTTTCAGAATAGATAGCTCAAAAAAGACAAACCAAATGACCGAGATAGAATAGAGATAACACCGTATGCAACAGCATTCGAGATGAATAAAGAAGCCGTGTAAAATAGCACGAGCATCAAAAGCCAACCCCAACAAGAAAACAAGTAATGCAACAATGTAAAATAGAATGCAAAAAAGATAGGTCAATGGATAACCAAAGCAAAAAATAGCCAAGACAAAGAACAATGAAGATGGCAACATTCGAGACTAGAAGGACTACAGATTGGCCATAAAACCTCCCAATCGAGTAGATAGTAAATATAAAAGCAGATATCTTGAAGGTCGCAAACGAGATAGAAATCTCCAAAAACCATCACCATCAGAGCATCAAGAGCATTAAATGTTTGCTGAATGAAGGACCCAAAAATCTTGCAGCCAACATAGAAGGAGCCAACAAGGGTGGCCAGATAAACCAAGCCAAGAAATTTCCAGGACATGAAATAATCAAAACAATAAAAGCCAGCTATCATGTCATAATGCCTCCCATCCAATATATAAATAGAGCAAGATGCAGTTTATCGAGAGAGAATGAAAGAAATAGCAGATATGATAGATCACATTAGATGATAAGAAACTAAAAGACCAAAAAGGGGTTCAAAGCAAAGTCCACCAAGCAATCAACATCATGTTAACAAGGTAAATAACCCCAAACAATCCAAGATAGCCAATAAACAGACAAATTTAAGACCAACAAGCCAAGAGGCCACCCAAAATTATATATATAAGTAAATGGAAGGATAGATAATGAATAGTACCCCACCCCAAGCAAATTCATTGAGAAATCGAAATGGGTGCTTAATCACCATAATCCAACACCGCCAAGGATAGTGACAATAACCAATAGATTGCAATAATCCCATTATGCTTATAAGATAAACCATTGATGCCCTTCCAAAGATAACAAAAAAAAAGATATTTAAAAGGATATTTAAAAAAAGCATGTACAACATAACAAATGGAGAGAAGATCATAAAGAAAGGACAAACAACAATCCATGTTGGCATCTTGTCGACAAGGAAAATAGAAAACTAAAAATGAATACAAAATTATCCACAATCACAAAGAAATGGGATAATGATCCATTGAGAAAATCCAAGCTTGCTACGGAAAACAAAACCGAGACGAAGATTGATAAGCCTCAAGGAACCAAATCATCTAAAAACTACCACATAAGGAACATTCATAACAAAGAAGAAACATACCTATTCCACAATCTTGGAGAAATACTCCAAGCTTGCCAAAATAACAATCATTGAGAGTATACCAACCATAGTTTATGATCAAGTAGAACAATTGATAAGGCATAGTGATCCACAATAATACTACCAAAGACAAAAGGGATATTATAGCGTTAAGACAAGAGTCGTAAACAAAGCTAATCGATAAACCAAATCCACAAACATCAAAGTCTTAAAGCAAAGAAGTAACACTACTATAGACATGAGATATGGCACTCCAATCTAAGAAGGTAACAAAGACAACAATAGATGCAGGATTACAATATAAACAAAGATCAGATATGATTCACAACACCTAAATGAGAAAAGAACCCAAAAAATAATTGCAATCGAGAGTCACTCCCATTAAAGAAACTATTGCAACATAAGTCAGCCATTAAGGGTAAGAAGGTCGAATGTGAGAAAGCTCGCAAAGAACATCAATAGCCGGAGGAAGAAAGGAAGAAAGCACCAACAAAGAAGATCCCACCAAAGAAACCTTAAAAAAGAAATGGCATGATGAATAGGGTCCGTGTTCTAGTAAAAAAACAACATCGAGGATGATAAGTATCAAAAAACCAAATGTCCTCTTCATGCACAAAAATGAAATAACTCCCAGAAGTAAAAGAAAAATGTCAAGGAGAGTTAGAACACAAGGAAGAAAACCAAAAAAAGAGTGACAAAGAGGAGAGTTAGATTCTGAGGTAAGGAAGCCCATAATTGTCCAAGTTAACCAGACCACGCAGGTATTTGGGTAATGTAAATTGATTAAAGAGGATGATACTGTCTAATCTCGCACCTAGATTTGCAAGGTAATCAGTACAAGCGTTACCTTCACGCCAAACATGAGTGATGGTAAAATTCAGTTGAGAGAGAAGAGCCCTAGTTTGCTTGAGGAGGTACAAACAAGCATTGCTCATATTGGTAGAAGTCAAAAGGTCAATCAAGAAGAGCATCCACCTCTATCTAAATATTGAGCCACCATTTTGAAGACAAATTTCTAGAGCTTTGTGGACATCCATAAGCTCAGTATAAGGAACAATGCTGGAAATAAGGGGATAAGCAAATGCACAAAGAACAATACCCTTAGAATCCCGAAAATGCCTCCACAACTGAGCCATTATGAGAGACAGAGCCATCAAGATTAATTTTAATAATATGATCAAGAGGTTTTTCCAAAACCATTCTATCATTTCGATAGTAAGACTAGTCCGAAGGTTGAGGCCCAGCTTTATTAGCAACAAATTTACTTTTTTAAAATGCTTGTGATAGATTAAATTAGCTTTAAACAAGTCACAAATTTTGTTTTTAGTTCTAGCAATAATCCTCATGTGATTCATACAAATCCCACGATGTTTAGCATCATTTCGGTCCATCCATATGAACCAAATAAGAGTAATGGCGATTATGATTTTAATATGACCTTTAATTGCATTGTCAAAGTAAACTTCAAGAAGTTGATATAAAGTAAAAGAACAATTAAAATTGATAGTGTTGAATAGATTGTCATACCAAATCCAAATTTTAGAGGCAATAGTCCCATTAACAAAAACATGGTTAACATTCTCAATATGGGAACAACATTGACATTTAGAGGGTAAATAAAACCCTTTACCCCACAACAAAGAGTCAACAGGAATAAAGTTTTTTAGGATACGCCAAGTAAGAACAGAGTAAGAAGTGGGATATTGTTATTCCAAATTTTGGAGAACACAATAGAAGAATCTGATTATCTTTAGTGTGAATCCACACATTTTTAAGGTTGAAATCCCCATTATGAGATAACTTAAAGATAATCTGATCATGATTGTTAGTGATAGGAATACTAGTAATCATATTTAAGAAAGTGGAAGGAATAGAATCAAGAATCTTACTAGTGTTCCACATGTGGTTTTGCTTAATGAATTAACTCTAATAGTGAGGTGGAGTGAGTGTAGAGTAAGTCATCAATGGACAACCACTCTAGTTGTCTTGCCAAAAAAAAAGAATTGCCCGAGTTTATGCCCCAAAAAATTAAGGATTCTCAGATCCCATTTGACAGAACAAAGTCTTCTCCACATAGGAGAATCGCCCGATTTAAAAGGACAAATGAGAGGATGTTTACCCTGGCAATATTTAGAAGTCATGAAATTCACCCAAAGACTTCCACCAAAGTTTGTAGGAGAAGGCATGGATAACTTCTTTGATGGATTTACATCCACCTCCTCTTCAAGAGTACCACAACTATTAGACCGGATGACCAGTGCATTCTTTTAGAGGATGTATTGGTTCCCTAAGAATTTGTTTAAGAGACGCTATGGTAGAGTTGGTAGGCACAATGGTTTGAAGAAGGTATATGGGCATGGAATTTAGAGTGCTCTTGATCAAGGTAAGCCTACCACCGAAAGAGAGTAAATGAAATTCCCAAATCGAAATTTTGTTAGAAATTTTTGAATTAGATCATCAAAAGGTGAGATCTTTTGGCCTTTGAAAAGTGAGCTCAAGGTAATTAAGAGGAGTTGATTTTGCTTAAAATTAGTAATTGGATATTTGGTTAAGTCTATTAGAGGAATCTTAGTTGAAGGAATAAAATAGCATTTTCCTTCATTAAGAAAAAGACCACTAACTTTACCAAAATCATTTAGAAGGTTCTTGATGGTTTTAACATGTTGAATGGAACCGTTGCTGAAGATAATGAAATCATCAACAAAGCTAAGATGAGAAATAGGGAAACCTCCATGAGTTTTAAAAGACATATTAGGATTATTAGTTAAAGGATCATTCAGGCTCCTTGACAGTATTCAATATGATAAAAGAGAAGGTGATAGTGGGTCACCTTGCCTCAAACCATGGCTAGAAGGAAAGAAACCTATGGACTCACCATTCATGAGAACCAAAACCGACATTTGTGATACATATTTTATAATCCGATAAAACTATTAAAAAAACCAAACAAATTCAGGATTTGAAAGAGAAAGTCCCATGAGAGATTATCAAAGGCTTTAGATATCCAGCTTTGAATAAGATGTTGCCTCCTAGAATTGATATCAATGTCATGAACCATTTCTTGAGGAGAAGAATATTATCGATATTGTTCTATGTTTAACAAAACCAGCTTTGATTAGGGAGATGATTTTAGGAAGCAAAGGGCTAAGCCTATTATTTATTAATTTAGCAATGAGTTTTTGAAAAAAGGTGCAAAGACTAATTGGTCTAAAATTGCCCCAAGATTTAGGATTGTTAGTTTTGGGAATAAGGACAATAGAAGTGCTTGAAAAGTATTTGGGAATGGGATTGCCATCAAAGAAATCAATAATAGCATTAACTAAATCAGTTTTAATAAATGGCCAACAGTGCTGAAAGAAGTGGGTCGAGCCATCAGGGCCAGCAACAATGTCAGTGTTCATGTTCTTAAGAGTATTACTAATCTCCTCTTCGAAGGACACATAGTGAGTAAATGATTATCCTCACTGTTAATCATAGAAGGAATAAGATGGGTGTTTGATAAAGTATCAAGCAACGGCTTAGAATTTAATAAAGTTTGGAAATGATGAATGACAGAATCCTTAATATCATTGTTATCGGTTATCCATTCACCATTAGAGTTCTTAATTTTCTTAATCGAGTTTAAGGCTTTCCGTTTATTACAAATGGCATGAAAGTACCTGTGTTTGTCACCATCGAATATGTTTGTTTATGCTTTTGACGCCAATAGGTTTCTTCCATGTTTTGATAATTAAGCAAGTTATTCTTGGCAATGTTCAACTCCTCAAGTTTACTAGGATCGTTGAGACAAAGATCTTCAAGAGAACAAACCTCTTATTCCATAGCTTTAAGATTTGTGAAAAGATTTTAAAAATGTGTTTGTTCCACCAATTAAGATTTTGTTTAAGTCTTTTGAGCTTAAGCCAAAGCGAGTCATACCTTTAATGTAATTATCCGAAAATAGGGCCATCCAATTAGTGATAACGACATTGGTGAAGTCACTATGTTGGGTCCACATGTTTTGAAATCTAAAAGGAGGGGGAGTAGACGGGTTTGGGGGGGATTATTGAAGGAAATCAAGAGAGAGCATGGTCGACAAAGTTCGCTCAAATGCTCAAAGGATAAGACCATTGATTGATCCAAAGAGAATTAAAAAGGGTATATCAAGATGTCGCCAAAGCCTAGAATTGTGCCACGTGAAGTTAGACCCAATGAAACCAATGTCGATCAGATTGCAATCAAGGGTCATATTTGAGAAGTCCTCCATGGAATGAAGGTTAGGAGAACATCCTCCCCTTCTTTTAGAACTAGCTATGATAGTATTGAAATCACCTCCAACCAACCGTGGAAGGTTAGCCGAGGAGAAGGTGT
Organism: Cymbidium sinense; assembly: GCA_021442155.1. NCBI lineage: Eukaryota > Viridiplantae > Streptophyta > Magnoliopsida > Asparagales > Orchidaceae > Cymbidium > Cymbidium sinense. The sequence goes on from CM038214.1 coordinate 144,945,762, forward strand.
GTAAGTGATTCCAAAGGATGCTACCATACTACTCTATTACAAGAGGCATAGATAAAAGAGCCAAAAGTTGATAAGTCCCCTAAGGAGATTTTGACATTAACCAATTGGTCAAGATTATCAATGATGGAAATGGTGATGGAGGTGCCAAGCACCAAATTTTATTATTAAGATTGAAGAAGAAATTATGAAAGCCAAGGGATCTAGACAAAAGCAATCTTAGAAGAATTAATGAAAGGTTCAATAAGAACAAGTAACTTGATATTATGAACACGACAAAGACTCCTAACAAGGATGTGAAGAGACCCACAACCCCGAATATTCCAAATAAGAAAATTAATCATAAGGGGACAACCAAAAGGGAAAAGTAAAAAAGAGAAAGGAAAGAGAGAGAGAGAAATGATGGCACATTACTTGTGGGGTGGAAGAAGAGCAGTGATTCTAGAGAGGTTATTATTAGAAAATTTTGCTTTGAAGGGTTTTTGTTTTAACAATTTGAAAGGGTCTCAATCCAAATTATCTCCATCAAAAGTGATTGATTTAGGTTCCGAATAGTAGAAGAATCTATCAATGTTTTAGAAGAGGGATTTCACCTTCTTCCATATCGAGAGTATGAGAAATTGGGATCAATTGGATATCACTCAAGAGAAATAGATGTGGAAGTTGTGGCACCATTCTAATACAAATATCTTTCTCAATATGTTCAAACCATAGGGTCATTATTGATTTGGTCCATTATATGATTCCCATTCAAATTGTTTAATTGGGTGTCCAATAGGCTACCATTCAAATTTTCGGATTTAAATGAAGCAAAGAGCTATCATGGGAAACCTGGATTATTACAAGTGGGTGAAGTTAGGTAAATTACCATTGGTAACATCACACCCCTCATTGGTTGTTTTAGTACCAAGGTCGATTATTTTGCCACTAGATAGATCAAGAGGAGGTGTAGGTAGGAGAGGTTCTTTTGAGTATCTTTAGGCACGTATGCTAGAGTATTGGTTTTCCCAGTTCCATTAATGGTAGTCATATTCTATGGTAATTTTTTCCTGAGATTAGGATGAAGCACAAAGTAATCTGATGATCGCGGTCCGTGAATCTTGCAAAGGAATGCAAAAATAGGAAAATTTTGAATTTGACTTTTGACTATATCCAAATTTTGAGCCAATCCAAACCTCTTTGGGATATTTCTTTGCTATGTCTATCTCAACGAGAATACGGGCGATGGCCTAGATCTATTGGTCGCTGTTGCTTGATCTATTTGGAGAGGTCTACCAAAAGGCCGCCAACAAAGAACAAAACTTGATGAGTGACATAATGTATTCACATGTTAGGAAAAGCAAGCCAAAGAGGGACAATGGGAGATTCTTCTTTGACATCAAATAGGGGTGACCATTTCAGTAGCTGTATTTGACAATTATGCATAAAATAAGAACGACAAATGAAAACCTGCGAGTAATTTAAATCATTAGAAAGTTGAATAAGAATGTGACGGATCGATCCCAATAGAGAAAGAACCCGCTAATTTTAAACTATGAAAGAAAGTGTGAATGTTATCAAGAGTTACGCCTAAGGGAGAATTTACCCACCAAAGCAACTCAAGGGCTTAGCAAGTTTCTCAACATCCCGACGTAACACACATTACTACCGGCAATCCACTATAAGTCAAAATGAGATTAACTGAAGCATTCGAGCTAGGGATCTTACCAGATAAAGCATCTTTGAATGATTTAATAGCAGTTACATTAATAGGTGCAATTGCTAGAGAGGGAGCGGCCAAATACCCGAGAACGGCCATTGCTCTAATCCAAGGATGCCACATACGGAGCCTAACGCGGCGCCAGTGAGAGAAGCGCAGAGAAGGGGCCAAATACAGAACGCCAATCCACGGGGGAACGCAAAGTTGCCAAGATCGCTAGAGAGGAGCAGTATATTTTGAGACTTTTAGCTTTAAGATTTAGAGTTTTTAGGGTTTAGGTTTAGGGTTTACAATTAGCTTAGGGTTTAGGTTATATTTAGGTTTTAGGGTTTAGGGTTTTAGTGGATTAGGTTTTGTGTTTAGTTAGTTTGGTTTTGGCCTGAGGTTTTTAGGGTCAGGTTTGGGTTAGGTTTAGGGTTTAGGGATTAGGGTTTAGTTTAGGGTTTAGGTTTAGTGTTAAAGTGTATTGCAGGGGTTTTAGGTTTTACACCATAGTATTTTAGGATTTAGGATTTTAGGGTTTCTTTAATGTGGATCTTTAGTTTATTTATTTATTCTAGGTTTATTTATTTTGTTAGGTTTTATTTTATTTATTTTTTTGATTTAGGTTTAGGTTTTGGTTTCAGTTTATTTTTCATTTCATTTTATTTTAATTTTATTCTTTAAGTTTAAATTCTACTTTTTATTTTTAGGTTTAGGCCTAGGTTTTTAATTTATTTTTATAGGTTTTGATTTTAGGTTTTTCTTTTAGGTTTATTTTTAAGTTTTAGTTTTAGTTTATGATTAGGTTTATCTTAGTTTATTTTATTTATTTAGTTTAGGGTTTAGGTTTAGTATATCTTCGGTTTAGGTTCAGGTTTTATTTATTTTAGTTTAGGTTAAGGTTTATTTTAGGTTTAGGTTTTTTTTAGTTTAGGGTTTAGGTTTTATTTTTTAGTTATTCTTAGGTTTTTTTTCGTAGGTTTAGTTATTTATTTATTTTTTATTTTATTTTATTTATGTTCATTTTTTATTTTATTTAGATTTTTTTTACATTTTTTTATTTTTAGTTTATTTTAGGTTTTCAATTATTTTATTTGAGTTTATTTTTTATTTTATTTATTTTTTAGGTTTAGGTTTAGGTTTAGGTTTTCATTTATTTTATTTTAGGTTTTATAGTTTAGGTTTAGGTTTTAGGTTTTAGTTTTATGGTTTAGAGTCAAGGGTGGCTAGTAGATTTAGGTCAAGGTGATTTAGTTTTATGGTAGTGTAGGGTGCAGGTTTAGGGTTGCCTGGGGTTAGTTTAGGATTTAGGGTTTTGGGTTTTAAATTTTTAATTTTAATTTTAAATTAAGTAAACTTCTAGGTTTAGATTTATTTAGTTTGTTTTTAATTATTTTAATTTATTTTATTATTTCTTTTTATTTAGGTTTCTTTTTATTTTTATTTAGTTTAGTTTATTTATTTTAGAATTTTTATTTTCATTTATGTTTTAGGTTTAGGTTTAGGTTTAGGCTTTTTTTTAGTTTAGTTTTTATTTTATATTTTAGGTTTTAATTTTTTATTTATTATTTATAGGATAGGTTTTTATTTTATTTTTCTTTCGGTTTAGGTTTTAGGTTTTAGGTTTTTATTTAAAGTTTATTTTTATGTTTTATTTTTTTAGTTTAGGTTCATTTTTAGTTTATTTTATTTTATTTTGTTTAGGTTTAGGTTTTGGTTTAGTTTATTTTAGTTTAGGTTTAGGTTTTATTTATTTTAGGTTTTTTATAGTTTATGTTCACGTTTATTTTTTTTTATTTTAGGTTTAACTTTTTGTTTTTAGTTTAGGATTTAGGTTTTATTTTTTTAATTTTAGGTTTATTTTTTCCGGTTTATCATTTAGTTTAGTTTTTTATTTTATTTTTATTTTATTTTATTTAGGTTTTATTTTTTATTTTATTTAGGTTTTTATTTTTTTTTAGTTTAGTTTTTTATTTATTTTATTTTGTTTAGTTTTTAGTTTTGGGTTTTGGTTGGTTTTAATCTATTTATATTATTTTTATTTTAGATTTTATTTAATGGTTTTACTAACTTTAGTTTAGGTTTTAGCTTTTAGGTTTAGGTAGGTTTAGGGTTTATGGTTAGTTTAGTATAGGGTTTGGGGTTTAGGGTTTTGGGTTTAGGGTTTAGGGTTTTGGTTTTAGGGTTTAGGTGTTAGGGTTTTAGGGTTTAGAGTTTTTACAATTTAAGGATTAGGGTTTAGGGTTTAGGGCTTAGGTTCTATGTTTAGGGTTCAAGTTTTAGTTTAGTGTTTAGGGTTTTTGGTTTTTCTTAATAGAGAACAAATTTAAATTCAACATTTCTTCTTTTCGGTCACAACCAAGTAACACACCAAGTTTTTTAAGACACAAGTAATGACTTAGATAAAAAATTAGCACACATAGATCAAATCAAAAACTCTAGATAACTCAAACCATCTTTACTGTAAAGACACAATTTATAGAGAACGATCCCCGCCCAGCTTCCATCGAACCACCTCTCCAGATGATCCACCATCATATCCCAGTTCTTCCCTCCCCCATAACCACAACTATAGCCTATGTCGCTCATCTCGCCTCCATAACCACCTCTACTCCGACCACCACCTCCATATCCACCAGCACATCTAGATTCCCCACCACCACTGTGATAACCACCGCCTCCACCTTCGCCTCCATGCTAGATCTACCGAGCACGGTGATGTTCTTGTCATCAAGGTTTTTCCCACTCTGTGGTTTAGTTTGGTTTAGTTTATTAGGATTTAAGGTTTAAGTGTATTTTTAAAAATTTTTAGATTCTTAGTTTAGAAGGATTGGAGTTTGGTTGAGTTTTATGGTTATGGTTGTGGTTTAGGGTTTAGGGTTTAGGGTTAGAGGTTTTGGGCATATGCTTAGGCTTGTGTGGTTTGGGTGGTTGGGTTTAGGGTTAAGGCCTTAGGGTGTAGGTTTAGTGGTTGTGTTAGGCTCCAGCCTAGATTTGGGTTTAGGGTTCTGTAGATTTAGGTCAGAGTGTATATTTGGGTGGGTCAGTGCATTTGTTTATTCCTTTAGGTTTGTGGTTTATCAGCTTTTTTAGTTTGGTTTAGGGTTTTAGTGGTTTTAGGGTTTAGGATACCTTAGGGTTTATGGTTTATGATTTGGGTTTAGGGTTTTTAAATTAAGCAAACCCGACAGTTTAGATTCATTTAGTTTTTTTTAATTTTTATTTTATTATTATATTTTTTATGTTTATATTTTATTTATATTTAGTTTAGTTTATTTATTTTACATTTATTTATTTTTGTTTAGGTTTTTTATTTTAGTTTATTTTATTAGTTTAGGTTTAGGTTTAGGTTTAGGTTTTTTTTTTAGTTGAGTTTTATTTTTTTTTAGTTTTTAGGTTTAGGTTTTCATTTTTATTTTTAGTTTTAGGTTTACATTTTTATTTAACATTTTCAGGTTTAGGTTTTATTTTTTAGTTTATGTTTAGGTTTATTCTAAGTTTATTTTATATTATTTAGTTTAGGTTTAGTTTATTTTAGGTTTAGGTTTTTTTATTTTAGTTTATTTTATTTTTATTTTAGATTTAGGGTTTTTTTCAATTTAGGGTTTAGGATTTTATTTAGTTTGTGTCCAATTTTAGGTATTTTTAAAGATATAAGTTATTATTTATTTTAATTTTATTTGTTTAAGGCCTATTGTTTTATTTTATTAAATTTTATTCTTAGATTTATTTTATTTTACCACTTGTGCCTTAAGTTTATCTTAGTTTATTTTATATTATATCATTTTAATAGTTAGTCAGCCTATGTAGGGTTGGGCCCAGTGGCCCAGGGAGGTAGATCTAAGTCTTAGGGTCAGGGCCTGTGGCCTTGGGGTCAAGGAACAAGGTAGTGTATGTCAACCCAGGGCTCAGGTCAGGTAGAGAGCTCAGGGTTGGGGGCCTGGGCCCAGCTTGGCTAGAGCCCAGGATTTTGAGTTTAGGGCCTAGGGTTGGGCCTGGTAGTTTAGGGCCTTAGATTTAGGCTAGGCTCAGTTAGGTTTAGGGCCTAAGTAGGGTTTGCCTTATATATTTTAAATTAAGCAAACCCAGGTTTAGGTTTATTTAGTTTATTTTTATTTTAGTTTATTTTAAATTTTTATTTTATCCAAGTTTATTTTTCATTTTATTTAGTGTAGATTATTTATTTTAGTTTAGCTTTTTCTATAATTTAATTTTTTAATTTAGGTTTAGTTTATGTTTATTTTTTTAGTTTAGCATTTATTTTATTTTATTTTTTTAGTTTAGGATTTATTTTTTATTTTTTGGTTTAGGTTTAAGTTTTTATTTTATTTTTTATGGTTAGGTTTTAGCTTATTATTTTAGGCATATATTTATATTTTATTTTTAGTTAACGTTTATTTTAATTTATTTAGTTTAGGGTTTTGGCTTAGTTTATTTTAGGTTTTAGATTTCATTTATCTTTAGTGGGGTTTATTTTATTTTATTTATTTTAAGCCAGGTTTCTTTTTTAGTTTAAGGTTTAGGTTTTTTTTAGGTTTAGGTTTTAATTTAGTTTTTATTTTATTTTAATTTATTTTAAGTTTATTTTATTTTTATTTTACATTTAGTTTTTATTTTATTTTTTTATTTTAGGTTTATTTTAGTTTTTTAGTTTAGTTTAGGTTTTTATTTATTTTATTTATTTTTCATTTTAATTTTTAATATTTTATTTTATTTTATTTTTATGTTTAGGTTTAGGTTTATGTTTTGGCTTAGGTTTAGATTTTAGTTTTGGTTTTTATTCTATTTTACTATTTCATATTATTTTAGTTGAGGTTTTCTTATGTATTGTATTTTTTTTGGTTTCATTTAGTTTAGGTTTAGGTTTTTAGGTTTAAGGGTTTAGGGTTTAAGGTTTGGGCTTTAGGGTTTAGGGCTTATGGATGTAGGTTTTAGGGTTTAGGGATTAGGGTTTAGGGTTTAAGGTTTAGGATTTTTAGGGTATAGGATTTTTTTTCATTTTTTTAATAGAGAATAATTTCAGATTCAACATTTCTTATTATCGATTTCATCAACCAAGTAACACACCAAGTTTTCTGAGACACAAGTGACGACATGGATAAAAAATGAGCACACATAGAGCAAATTAACCCTAGATAACTTGAACCATCTCTACTATAAATGCATAGTTCCATAAGAAATAGATCGTATCGGCCATTCGTCAGTTTCTCTAGTTCCCATCAGAACCACCCCGACCTCTCGAGTAGCTGGATCCACCATCATATCTCCGATCTCTCCCATCATAATAACCGCGGGTCAGAATCCTCTGCCGCCTCCCCCAATAACCACCACGCCTCACCACCACCTCCATATCCGCTACACCTCCAGATCCCCCACCACCACCATCAAGGATAATCTTCGCTTTCCTTGCCTTCGCCACCGATCTATAACAACCCGCTGATGGTGATGTTCTTTGCCAAGGTTTTACTCTTAGGTTTGAAGTTTAGGTTTAACTTATTAAAGTTTCTTAGGGTTTTTTTTAAATTTATTTAGTTACTTTGAAGTTTTTTGGGGTTTAGGGTTTAAGGTTTAGGTTAGGGTTTAGGGTTTAGGGTTTAGGGTTTAGGGTTTAGTGTTTAGGATATATGGTTTAAGGTTTTTTTTTAAATTAAGTAAACCAATAGGCATAAGTTTATTTGGTATATTAAGTTTATTTGTTTATGTTAGTTTACTTTATTTTTTAATTTTATTTTAGTTTATTTTTTAATTTTATTTAGTTTAGTTTTTTTATTTCAGGGTTATTTATTTTAGTTTAGGTTTTTTATTCTTAAGTTTATTTTAATTTTTAGTTTAGTTTAGGTTTTTATTTATTTTATTTTTACTTTTTATTATTCTTTTTATGTCTAGGTTTAGGTTATAGTTTAGGTTTTTATTTTATTTTATTTTATTATTTTACTTAGGTTTCAATATTTTTATTTATTTTATTTTTAGGTTTTATTTAATTTAGGTTTACATTTTTAAGTTTTTAGGGTTTAGGTTTTAGGGTTTAGAGTTTAAGGTTTTAGGGTTTAGGGTTTAGGGTTTAGGGTTTAAGGTTAGGGTTTACGGTTTAGCATTTAGGGTTTAGTGTTTAGGCTTTAGGATTTAGAGTTTTTAGGGTTTATGTTTAGGGTTTACAGTTAGCTTAGGGTTTAGGTTATATTTAGGTTTTAGGGTTTAGGGTTTAGGGTTTTTAGGGTTTAGGGTTTTTTGTTTAGGGTTAGTTTAAAGTTTATTGTTTTGGGTTTTAGGGTTTAGGGTTTAGGGTTAGGGTTAGGGTTTAAGGTTTAGGGTTTAGGGTTTAAGGTTAGTTTAGGGTTTAGGGTTTAGTGTTAAGGCTTTAGGGTTGTAGGTTTAGGGTTAGTTTTAGGGTTTTTAGGGTTTAGGGTATAGGGTTTAGGATTTAGGGTTTAGGGTTTAAGGTTTAATGTTTAGGATTTTATTTAGTTTAGTTTATTTATTTTAAGTTTATTTATTTTAGTTTTAGTTTTTTATTTTATTTCTTTTTTAGGTTTAGGTTTAGGTATATGTTTATTTTTTATTTCATTTTATTTTAATTTTATTTTTTAAGTTTAGATTTTACTTTTTATTTTTAGGTTTAGGTCTAGGTTTTTATTTTATTTTATAGGTTTTGATTTTAGGTTTTTCTTTCAGGTTTATTTTTAAGTTTTAGTTTTTAGTTTATGATTAGGTTTATTTTTAGTTTATTTTATTTTATTTAGTTTAGGGTTTAGGTTTAGTATATCTTCAGTTTAGGTTCAGGTTTTATTTATTTTAGTTTATTTTATTTTAGTTTAGCTTAAGGTTTATTTTAGATTTAGGTTTTTTTTTAGTTTAAGGTTTAGGTTTTATTTTTTATTTATTTTTAGGTTTTTTTTAGTTTTTGTAGGTTTAGTTATTTATTTATTTTTTATTTTATTTTATTTTAGGTTTATTTTATTTTGTTTATGTTTATTTTTTATTTTATTTAAGTTTTTTTATTTTTAGGTTTATTTTATTTTTAGTTTATTTTAGGTTTTTAATTATTTTATTTGAGTTTAGTTTTTATTTTTTATTTTATTTTATTTTAGGTTTAGGTTTTGGTTTTTGGTTTTTTTAATTTTTAGGGTTTAGGGTTTAAGGTTTAGGGTTTAGGGTTGTAGGTTTTAGGGTTTAGGGTTTAGGTTTAGGGTTTATGGTTTTACATTTTAGTGTTTAGAGTTTAGGGTTTAGGGTTGTAGGTTTAGGGTTTAGGGATTAAGGTTTAGGGTTTAAGGTTTAGGGTTAGTTTTAGGATTTAGGGATTAGGGTTAGGGTTTTTTTTAAAATTTTTTAACCTTTTAAATTTTTTTTAAATTAAGTAAATTTCTAGGTTTAGATTTATTTAGTTTATTTTTAATTATTTTAATTTATTTTATTATTTATTTTTTATTTAGGTTTGTTTTTATTTTTATTTAATTTAGTTTATTTATTTTAGATTTTTTATTTTAGTTTACATTTTAGGTTTAAGTTTTGGTTTAAACTTATTTTTTAGTTTAGTTTTATTTTTATTTTATATTTTTGGTTTAAGTTTTATTTATTATTTATAGGGATAGGTTTTTATTTTAATTTTCTTTTAGTTTTGGTTTTAGGTTTTTGGTTTTTATTTAAAGTTTATTTTTATGTTTTATTTTTTTAGTTTAGGTTCATTTTTAGTTTATTTTATTTTATTTTGTTTAGGTTTAGGTTTTGATTTAGTTTATTTTAGGTTTAGGTTTAGGTTTTATTTATTTTAGATTTTTTATAGTTTATGTTCACGTTTATTTTTTTTTATTTTAGGTTCATCTTTTTGTTTTTAGTTTAGGATTTAGGTTTTATTTTTTTTTAATTTTTAGGTTTAATTTTCTAGTTTATCATTTAAGTTAAGGTTTTTATTTTATTTTATTTTTATTTTATTTTAGGTTTTATTTAGGTTTTATTTTTATTTTATTTAGGTTTTTTATTTTTTTAATTTAGTTTAGGTTTTTATTTGTTTTATTTTAGTTTAGTTTTTAGTTTTTTTTTGGGTTTAGGTCGAGATTTTAGTCTATGTTTTAATTTATTTTGGTTAGGTTTTTTTATTTAATGGTTTTATTAACATTAGGTTTAGGTTTTTAGGTTTTTAGGGTTTAGGGTGTAGGGTCTAGGGTTTATGGTTAGTTTAGAGTTTAGGGTTTGGGGTTTAGGGTTTTGGGTTTAGGGTTTAGGGTTTGGATTTTAGGGTTTAGGGTTTAGGGTTTAGGGTTTTAGGGTTTAGAGTTTATGGTTTAGGGTTTAGGGTTTAGGGTTTAGGGTTTAGGGCTTAGGTTCTAGGTTTAGTGTTTAAGTTTTAGTTTAGTATTTAGGGTTTTTGGTTGTTTTAATAGAGAATAAATTCAAATTCAACATTTCTTCTTTTCGGTTTCATCAACCAAGTAACACACCAAGTTTTTAAGACACAAGTAACGACATAGATAAAAAATTAGCACGCATAGAGCAAATCAAAAACCCTAGATAACTCGAGCCATCTTTACTGTAAAGACACAATTCCATAAGTAGATCGGATCAGTCTTCCTTCAGTTTCTCCAGTTCCCATCAGAACCACCATAGCCTCTCCAGTAGCAGGATCCACCATCATATCCCAAATCTTCCCTCCGCCATAACCACCTATAGCTTTATGTCATCATCCTCCATAACCACCTCTGCTCCACCACCTCCATATTCACCGATCTAGACTCCCCACCACCACTGTGTGATCTCCGCCTTTGCCTCCAGCTAGATCTTGAGCACGGCGGTGATGTTCTTGTCATCAAGGTTTTTCCACTCTTAGGGTTTAGGTTTGGGTTTAGGTTTATTATGATTTAAGGTTTAAGTGTATTTTTAATTTTTTAGATACTTTAGATTTAGGTTTAAGGTTTGGAGTTTAGGGTTTAGGTTTTATGGTTATGGTTTAGGGTTTAGGGTATATGCTTTTAGGGCTTAGGGTTTAGGGTTAGGGTTTAGGGTTTAAGGCTTTTTAGGGTGTAGGGTTTAGGTTTTAGCGTTTAGGGTGGTATGTTTCGGGTTTGGGGTTCTTGGCTTGGGTTTAGGGTTTAGAGTGTATTATTTAGGGTTTAGGGTTCAGGGTTTTTAGGTTTATGCTTTTAGGGTTTAGGGTTTTTAGGTTTATGCTTTTAGGGTTTAGGGTTTAGCATTATGGTTTAGGTTTTAGGGTTTAAGGTTTTTAGGGTTTAGTGTTGTAGGTTTAGGGTTTAGGGTTTAGGGATAATTTTAGGGTTTATGGTTTATGATTTAAGGTTTAGGGTATTTTTTTAAATTAAGTAAACCGATAGGTTTAGATTTATTTAGTTTTTTTAGTTGATTTTTTATTTTATTATTATTATTTTTATGTTTATATTTTATTTATATTTAGTTTAGTTTATTTATTTTACATTTATTTATTTTAGTTTAGGTTTCTTATTTTAGTTTATTTTATTAGTTTAGGTTTAGGTTTAGGTTTATGTTTATTTTTTAATTGAGTTTTATTTTTATTTTAGTTTTTAGGTTTAGGTTTTCTTTTTTATTTTTAGTTTTAGGTTTACATTTTTATTTAACTTTTTTAGGTTTAGGTTTTATTTTTTGTTTATGTTTAGGTTTATTCTAAGTTTATTGTATATTATTTAGTTTAGGTATAGTTTATTTTAGGTTTAGGTTTTATTTATTTTAGTTTATTTTTATTTTAGGTTTAGATTTTTTTATTCAATTTAGGCTTTAGGATTTTTTTATTTACTTTTAGGTTCAATTTTTAGGTTTATTTTTGAGGTATACGTTATTATTTATTTTTCTTTAATTTTGTTTAAGGTTTAGTTTATTTTTAATTTTATTAAATTTTTCATTCTTAGATTTATTTTATTTTTTAGTTTACTTCAGGTTTTTCTTAAGTTTATTTAATTTATTTTTATATTATATTTTATTTTAATTATAGGTTTAGGTTTAGGTTTTATGTTTTTAGGGTTTAGTGTTTAGGTTTTATGGTTTAGGTTTTTAAGGTTTAGGGTATAGGGTTAGGGTTTAGGACTTAGGGTTTTTAGAGTTAAGGGATTAAGGTTTAGTGTTTTGTGTTAACTTAGGGTTTAGGGTTAGTTTAGGGTTTAGAGTTTAGGGTTTAGGCTTTAAGGTTTAGGGTTTAGGGTTTAGGGTTTAGGGTTTAGGGTTTAGGGTTTAGGGTTTTAGGGTTTAGGGTTTAGGGTTTATGGTTTAGAGTTTAGAGTTTAAGTTAGGGTTTAAGGTTTTATATATTTTTTTAATTAAGTAAATCGGTAGGTTTAGGTTTATTTAGTTTATTTTTTGTTTATTTTAGTTTATTTTAAATTTTTATTTTTATCTAAGTTTATTATTTATTTTTATTTAGTGTAGATTATTTATTTTAGTTTAGCTTTTTTATATAATTTTATTTTTAATTTAGGATTAGGTTTATGTTTATTTTTTAATTTAGCATTTATTTTATTTTATTTTTTTTAGTTTAGGATTTATTTTTTATTTTTTGGTTTAGGTTTAAGTTTTTATTTTATTTTTTATGTTTAAGTTTTAGCTTATTATTTTAGGTTTATTTTTAGGTTTTAATTTTTTAGTTAACGTTTATTTTTAATTTATTTAGTTTAGGGTTTTGGCTTAGTTTATTTTAGGTTTAGGTTTAGGTTTCAATAATTTTAGTTTAGTTTATTTTAGTTTAGGTGTAGGTTTATTTTATTTTATTTATTTTAGGCTTAGGTTTCTTTTTTAGTTTAGGGTTTAGGTTTTTTTTAGGTTTAGGTTTTAATTTAGTTTTCATTTTATTTTATTTTATTTTAAGTTTATTTTATTTTTATTTTAAATTTAGTTTTTATTTTATTTAGGTTTTTTATTTTTAGGTTTATTTTAGTTTTTTAGTTTAGTTTAGGTTTTTATTTATTTTATTTAATTTTAATTTTAATTTTTAATTTTTATTTTATTTTATTTTTATGTTTAGGTTTAGGTTTATGTTTTGGCTTAGGTTTAGATTTTAGTTTAGGTTTTTATTCTATTTTACTATTTCATATTATTTTAGTTGAGGTTTTCTTATGTATTGTATTTTTTTAGGTTTCATTTAGTTTAGGTTTAGGCTTTTAGGTTTAAGGGTTTAGGGTTTAAGGTTTGGGGTTTAGGGTTTAGGGTTTATGGTGGTAAGTTTTAGGGTTTAGGGTTTAAGGTTTAGGATTTTTAGGGTTTAGGATTTTTTTTATTTTTTTTAATAGAGAACAATTTCAGATTCAACATTTCTTATTATCAATTTCATCAACCAAAAAACACACCAAGTTTTCTGAGACACAAGCGAGATGGATAAAATATGAGCACACATAGAGCAAATTAACCCTAAATAACTAGTATCGTCTCTACTATAAATGCACCGTTCCATAAGAAGTAGATCATATCATCCATTTGTCAGTTTCTCTAGTTCCCATCAGAACCACCCCGACCTCTCGAGTAGCTAGATCCACCATCATATCTCCGATCTCTCTCATCATAATAACCATGGCTGTAACCTTCGTCGCTCCTCTCGCTTCAATAACCACCACTGCTCTGACCACCACCTCCATATCCGCCAGTACCTCCAGATCCCCCACCACCACTATAATCTTCATTTTCTCCTTTGCCTTTGCCACCAGATCTATAATGAGCCTGCTTGATCATGAAGTTCTTATCGTCAAGGTTTTACCCACTCTTAGGGTTTAGGTTTAGGTTTAAGTTTATTAGGTTTTAGGATTTAGGTTTATTTTTAAATTTATTTAGTTACTTTACGTTTGGGTGTAGGGTTTGGGGTTTAGGGTTTAAGGTTTAGGTTAGGGTTTAGGGTTAAGGGTTTAGGGTTGTAGGTTTAGGGTTTAGAGTTTAGTGTTTAGGATATATGGTTTAAGGTTTTTTTTTAAAATTAAGTAAACCAATAGGCATAGGTTTATTTGGTATATTAAGTTTATTTGTTTATGTTAGTTTACTTTATTTTTTAATTTTATTTTAGTTTATTTTTTGTTTTTATTTAGTTTAGTTTTTTTATTTGAGGTTTATTTATTTTAGTTTAGATTTTTTATTCTTAAGTTTATTTTAATTTTTGGTTTAGTTTAGGTTTTTATTTATTTTATTTTATTTTTACTTTTTATTATTCTTTTTATGTCTAGGTTTAGGTTATAGTTTAGGTTTTTATTTTATTTTATTATTTTATTTAAGTTTCAGTATTTTTCTTTATTTTATTTTTAGGTTTTATTTAATTTAGGTTTAGGTTTTTAAGTTTTTAGGGTTTAGGATTTATGGTTTAGAGTTTAAGGTTTTAGGCTTTAAGGTTTAGGGTTTAGTGTTAGGGTTTAGGGTTTAGCATTTAGGGTTTAATGTTTATGCTTTTGGATTTAGAGTTTTTAGGGTTTAGGTTTAGGGTTTACAGTTAGCTTAGGGTTTAGGTTATATTTAGGTTTTAGGGTTTTGGGTTTAGGTTTTGTGTTTAGGGTTAGTTTTGGAGTTTAGGGTTTTGGGTTTTAGGGTTTAGGGTTTAAGGTTAGTTTAGGGTTTAGGGTTTAGTGTTAAGGCTTTAGAGTTGTAGGTTTATGGTTAGTTTTAGGGTTTTATGGTTTAGGGTATAGGATTTAGGATTTAGGGTTTAGGGTTTAAGGTTTAATGTTTAGGATTTTATTTAATTTAGTTTATTTATTTTAAGTTTATGTATTTTAGTTTAGGTTTTTTATTTTATTTCTTTTTTAGGTTTAGGTTTAGGTTTAGGTTTATGTTTATTTTTTATTTCATTTTATTTTAATTTATTCTTTAAGTTTAGATTTGGGTTGTAAGTTTTAGGGTTTAGGGTTTAGGGTTTAGCATTTTAGTGTTTAGGGTTTAGGGTTTAGGGTTATATGTTTAGGGTTTAGGGTTTAAGGTTTAGTGTTTAAGGTTTAGGGTTAGTTTTAGGATTTAGGGATTAGGGTTAGGGTTTTTTTTTAAAATTTTTTAATTTTTTTTAAATCAAGTAAACTTCTAGGTTTAGATTTATTTAGTTTATTTTTAATTATTTTAATTTATTTTATTATTTATTTTTATTAGGTTTGTTTTTATTTTTATTTAGTTTAGATTATTTATTTTATTTTTTTATTTTAGTTTACGTTTTAGGTTTAGGTTTAGGTTTAGGCTTATTTTTTAGTTTAGTTTTATTTTTATTTTCTATTTTAGGTTTAAGTTTTATTTATTATTTATAGAGATAGGTTTTTATTTTATTTTTCTTTTGGTTTAGGTTTTAGGATTTTATTTAAAGTTTATTTTTATGTTTTATTTTTTTTAGTTTAGGTTCATTTTTAATTTATTTTATTTTATTTTGTTAGGTTTAGGTTTTGGTTTAGTTTATTTTAGGTTTAGGTTTAGGTTTTATTTATTTTAGGGTTTTTATAGTTTATGTTCACGTTTATTTTTTTTATTTTAGGTTCAGTTTTTTGTTTTTAGTTTAGGATTTAGGTTTTATTTTTTTTATTTTTAGGTTTAATTTTCTGGTTTATCATTTAGGTTTAGGTTTTTATTTTATTTTATTTTTATTTTATTTTAGGTTTTATTTTTATTTTATTTAGGTTTTTTATTTTTTTAGTTTAGTTTAAGTTTTTATTTATTTTATTTTAGTTTAGTTTTTTGTTTTTTTTTGTTTGGGTTTAGGTTGAGATTTTAGTCAATGTTTTTATTTTATTTTGGATTAAGTTTTTTATTTAATGGTTTTATTAACTTTAGGTTTAGGTTTTTAGCTTTTTAGGGTTTAGGGTGTAGGGTCTAGGGTTTATGGTTAGTTTAGAGTTTAGGGTTTGGGGTTTAGGATTTTGGGTTTAGGGTTTAGGGTTTGGGTTTAAGGGTTTAGGGTTTAGGGTTTAGGGTTTAGGGCTTAGGTTCTAGGTTTTGGGTTCAAGTTTTTATTTAGTGTTTAGGGCTTTTGGTTTTTTTAATAGGGAACAAATTCAAATTCAACATTTCTTCTTTTTGTTTCATCAACCAAGTAACACACCAAGTTTTCCAAGACACAAGTAACGACATAGATAAAAAATTAGCACGCATAGAGCAAATCAAAAACCCTAGATAACTCAAACCATCTTTACTATAAAGACATAATTCTATAAGTAGATCGGATCAATCATCCTTCAGTTTCTCCAGTTCCCATCAGAACCACCCTAACCTCTCCAATAGCGGGATCCACCATCATATCCCAGATCTTCCCTCCACCATAACCACAACTATAGCCTATGTCGCTCATCTCCATAACCACCTCTGCTCCGACCACCACCTCCATATCCACCCGGCCGCTAGATTCCACCACCGTGATAACCACGCCTCCATGCCTCCACTAGATCTACATTGAGCCTGACTGACGGTGATGTCCTTGTCATCAAGGTTTTCCCAATTAGGGTTTAGGTTTGGGTTTAGGTTTATGAGGATTTAGGGTTTAGGTGTATTTTTTAATTTTTTTAGATACTCTAGGTTTAGGTTTAAGGTTTGGAGTTTAGGGTTTAGGTTTTATGGTTATGGTTTAGGGTTTAGGGTTTAGGGTTTAGGGTTAGAGGTTTTAGGGTATATGGTTTTAGGCTTAGGGTTTAGGATTAGGGTTTAGGGTTTAAGGCTTTTTAGGGTGTAAGGTTTAAATTTTAGTGTTTAGGGTGGTAGGTTTCGATTTTAGGGTTTAGGGTTTAGGGTTCTTGGCTAGGGTTTAGGGTTTAGAGTGTATTATTTAGGGTTTAGGGTTTAGGGTTTTAGGTTTATGCTTTTAGGGTTTAGGGTTTAGCATTAGGGTTTAGGGTTTAGGGTTTAAGGTTTTAGGGTTTAGTGTTGTAGGTTTAGGGTTTAGGTTTAGGGATAATTTTAGGGTTTAGGGTTTATGATTTAAGGTTTAGGGTTTTTTTTAAAATTAAGTGCAAATGGGTTTATTTATTTAGTTGATTTTTTTATTTTTTATTATTATTATTTTTATGTTTATATATTATTTATATTTAGTTTAGTTTATTTATTTTACATTTATTTATTTTAGTTTAAGTTTTTTATTTTAGTTTGTTTTATTGGTTTAGGTTTAGGTTTGGGTTTAGGTTTAGGTTTATTTTTTAGTTGAGTTTTATTTTAATTTTAGTTTTTAAGTTTAGGTTTTCTTTTTTATTTTTTGTTTTAGGTTTACATTTTTATTTAACTTTTTTAGTTTTAGGTTTTATTTTTTAGTTTATGTTTAAGTTTATTTTAAGTTTATTTTATATTATTTATTTTAGGTTTAGTTTATTTTAGGTTTAGGTTTTATTTATTTTAGTTTATTTTATTTTTATTTTAGGTTTAGGGTTTTTTTTCAATTTAGGGTTTAGGATTTTTTTATTTACTTTTAGGTTCAATTTTTAGGTTTATTTTGAGGTATAAGTTATTATTTATTTTTCTTTTATTTTGTTTAAGGTTTAGTTTATTTTAATTTTATTAAATGTTTTATTCTTAGATTTATTTTATTTTTTAGTTTACTTCAGGTTTTTCTTAAGTTTATTTTAGTTTATTTTTATATTATATTTATTTTAATTATAGGTTTAAGTTTAGGTTTTATGTTTTTAGGGTTTAGGGTTTAGGGTTTTAGGGTTTAGGATTTTAAGGTTTAGGGTATAGGGTTAGGGTTTAGGGCTTAGGGTTTTTAGGGTTAAGGGATTAAGGTTCAGTGTTTTTTTTTTTTTTTTTTTTTTTTATTTTTTTTATTTTTATTTTTTTATTTTTTTGTAAGTTTAAGTTTAAGTTTTTATTTTATTTTTTATATTTAAGTTTTAGCTTATTATTTTAGGTTTATTTTTAGGTTTTATTTTTTTAGTTAACATTTATTTTAATTTATTTAGTTTAGGGCTTAGGCTTAGTTTATTTTAGGTTTAGGTTTAGATTTCATTTATTTTAGTTTAGTTTATTTTAGTTTAGGTGTACGTTTATTTTATTTTATTTATTTTAGGCTTAGGTTTCTTTTTTAGTTTAGGGTTTAGGTTTTTTTTAGGTTTAGGTTTTAATTTAGTTTTTATTTTATTTTATTTTATTTTATTTTAAGTTATTTTATTTTTATTTTATATTTAGTTTTTATTTTATTTAGGTTTTTTATTTTTAGGTTTATTTTAGTTTTTTTAGTTTAGTTTAGGTTTTTATTTATTTTATTTAGTTTTAATCTAAATTTTTAATTTTTTATTTTATTTTATTTTTATGTTTAGGTTTAGGTTTTAGTTTATGTTTTTATTCTATTTTACTATGTCATATTATTTTGGTTGAGGTTTTCTTATTTATTATATTTTTTTAGTTTTCATTTTGTTTAGGTTTAGGTTTTTAGGTTTAAGGGTTTAGGGTTTATAGTTTGGGGTTTAGGGTTTAGGGTTTATGGTTGTAGGTTTTAGGTATTAGGATTTAGGGTTTAAGGTTTTAGTGTTTAGAGTTTAGGGTATAGGGTTTAGGGTTTAAAGGTTTAGGGTTAAGCATTTAGGGGGTTAGGGTTCAAGTTTTATGGTTTATAGTTTAGGGTTAGGGTTTTTTTTAATATTTTAAATTTTTAAATTTTTTTAATTAAGTAATCTAGTAGGTTTAAGTTTATTTAGTTTTTTTAGTTTACTTTTTATTTATTTTAGTTTATTTAATTTTTTATTTTTAATTGTTTATTTATTTTAGGTTTTTTATTTTAGTTTAGGTTTAGGTTTAGGTTTATTATTTAGTTTGGTTTTTTTAGGTTTAGTTTTTTATTCTTTATTTTTTTTGGTTTAGGCTTAGGTTTTTTATTTTATTTTTTATTTTTTGGTTTAGGTTTATTTTTAAGTTTCATTTTTTAGTTTAAGTTTAAGTTTATTTTTACTTTATTTTATTTTATTTAAGGTTTAGGTTTAAGTTTAGGTTTTATTTACTTTTAGGTTTAGGTTTTGTATATTTTAGGTTTATTTTTTAGGTTTAAGTTTTTATTTAGTTTTTAATTTTATTTTATTTTTGATTTATTTTATTTTTATTTTTAATTTTGTTTTTATTTTATTTAGGTTTTTATTTTTCAGTTTAGTTTAGATTTTTATTTATTTTATTTAAGTTTAGTTTTATTTTTTATTTTAGTTTTTTTTAGGTTTAGGTTAGGGTTTTAGTTTAGGTATTTATTTTATTTTATTATTTTATTTTATTTTGGTTTAGGTTCTTTTATTTATTTTATTTTTAGGTTGTATTTAGTTTAGGTTCAGCTTTTTAGCTTTTTAGGGTTTAGGGTTTAGGGTTAGTTCAGGGTTTAGAGTTGAGGGTTTAAGGTTTGGGGTGTAGGGTTTAGTTTAGGTTTTAGGGTTTAGGTTTTTGGGTTTAGCATTTAGAGTTTTGGGGTTTAAGGTTTGGGGTTTTTAGGGTTTTGTGTTTAGGGTTTAGGGTTTAGGTTTTAGGTCCAGCATTCAAGTTTTAGTTTAGGTTTATGATTTTTGTTTTTCTTTTTAACAAAGAACAAATTCATATTCAACATTTTTTTTAATTCATCAACCAAGTAACACTAAGTTTTAAGAGACAGCAATTATTTTTTAAAATTAGCTTAGAGCAAATTAGATAACTAGAACCATCTTCTTATAAAGACACAATTCCATTCCGACGGTCGGATCGATTAGTTAGTTTCTCTAGTTCCAGAACCACACCTCTCGAGTAGCGGGATCCACCATCATATATCCCTCCCTCGCCACCATGGCGGATATAACCTCCGTCCTCCCGCCTATAACCACCACTTTGACCACCACCTCCATATCCCAGCACCTCCAGTTCCCCACGACCACTTCTACATAGCCCACCTCGCCTTCTTTCGCTTGGATCTAGATTGAGCATGTTTGACGGTGATGTTCCTGCCGTCAAGGTTCTGCCCATTCTTAGGGTTTAGGTTTGATTTAGGTTTATTATATTTTAGGGTTTAGGTTTCTTTTTTAATTTATTTAGTCACTTTTGGTTTAGGTCTAGGGTTTGGGGTTTAGGGTTTAGTGTTTAGGTGGTTTAAGGTTAAGGGTTTTTGGGTTTATGCTTTTAAGGTTTAGGGTTTAGGATTAGGGTTTAGGGTTTAGGGTTTAGGGTTTAGGGTTATAGTTTTAGGGTTTATGATTAGTTTTTGGGTTTAGGGTTTAGGGTTTAGGATTTAAGGTATAGGGTTATTTAAAAAAAATTAAGTAAACTGATAGGTTTAGGTTTATTTAGTTTATTTTGTTGATTTTTTTTATTTTAGTTTATTTTATTTTTTATTTTCATTTATGTTTATTTTTTATTTCTATTATGTTTATTTTATTTATTTTAGTTTATGTTTTTTATTTTAGTTTATTTTTTGGCTTAGGTTTAGGTTTTGGTTTATGTTTGTTTTTTAGTTGAGTTTTATTTTTTATTTTATCTTTTAGGATTAGGTTTTATTTTTTTTAATGTTTAGGTTCATGTTTTTTATTTTATTTTTTAGGTTTATATTTTAGGTTTATTTTTAGGATTTATTTTCTATTTTATGTTTAGGTTTATTTTTAGTTTATTTTATTTTATTTAGTTTAGGTTTATGTTTAGGTTTACTTTGTTTTAGGTTTAGGTTTTATTTATTTTAGTTTATTTTTTAATTTTAATTTTATTTTAGGTTTAGGGTTTTTTTGAGTTTAGAGTTTAGGTTTTGTTTTTTATTTATTCTTAGGTTTTTTCATGTTTATTTTTTAGGTTTAGGTTTTTATTTAGTTTTTATTTTATTTTATTTTAGGTTTATTTTATTTTTATTTTATGTTTATTTTTATTAATGTTTTTATTCTTAAGTTTATTTTATTTTATTTTATTTAAGATTTTTCTTTTTTTTTATTTTAATTTTTTTTATTTTTTTATTTTATTTTATTTTTAGGTTTAGGTTTTTAGGTTTTTAGTGTTTAGGGTTTAGGGTTTAGAGTTTAGGGATTAAGGGTATTTAACTAGGGTTTAGGTGTTTTAGCCAGTTTAGGCTTTGTGTGGCTAGGTCAGGGTTTTAGGGCTCAGAGTTTAGGTTGTTTAGGGTTTAGGTTTAGGTCAGGTTTATGATTATGCCTGGTTTAGGGTTTAGGGTAGTTTTATTTTAAATTAAGTAAAGCAGATTTAGTTATTTAGTTCATTTTAGTTATATTAGTTTATTTTATTTTTTATTTTATTTAAGATTATTTTTATTTTATTTAGTTTATATTTTTTGTTTAGGTTTATTTTTTTTATTTTTATTTAACTTTTAGGTTTAGGTTTAGGTTTATGTTAATTTTTAGTTTTGTTTTATTTTTATTTTGTTTTTTCAGCTTAAGTTTTATTTTTTACTTTTAAGATTAGGTTTAGATTTCTTTTTTTTTTATGTTTAGCTTTTAGCTTTTTATTTTAGGTTTATTTTTAGGTTTCATTTTTCTAGTTTATGTTTAGGTTTCTTTTTAGTTTATTTTATTTTATTTAGTTTAGAGTTTAGGTTTAGTTTATTTTAGGTTTAGGTTTCATTTATTTTAGTTTAGTTTATTTTAGTTTAGGTTTATGTTTATTTTATTTTATTTATTTTAGGTTTAGGTTTTTTTTAGTTTTGGGTTTAGGTTTTAATTTAGTTTTTATTTTTTTTAATTTTTTTGCATTTAGTTTATATTTTATTCAAGTATTTTAATTTTAGGTTTATTTTATTTTTTTAGTTTAGTTTAGGTTTTTATTTATTTTATTTTATTTTAGTTTTTTTAATTATTTTATTTTAGGTTTATTTTTGGTTTAGTTTAGGTTTTATTTATGTTTTTATTATTTATTTTATTTAGGTTTATGTTTTTATTTATTTTATTTAGGTTTTATTTAGTTTATTTTGGTTTTTAGGTTTATTTATGGTAGTAGGTTTAGGGTTAAGAGGATTTAGGGAGGGCAACAAGAGTTAGAGGGCCCAGGGTTTGGGTTTAGTAGTGGGCAGTTGGTTAGGGTAGGTCAGATTCAGTTAGGTTTAAGTAGAGTTTAGTTTAATTTTAAAAAATTTATTAAAATTTAGAGGTTTAGGTATATTTACTAGTTTTTTTAGTAGTAGGTTTATTTATCTAGTTTATTAGTATTTTAGTTTAGTTTATTTTATTATTTATATTTTATAGGTATAGGGTATTTTGGTTTTTTAATTTATTTGAGGATTTTGAGGTTTATTTAGTGTTTATTTTATTTTATTGGTTTATTTATTTTATAGGTTTAGTTTTTTATTTAGGTTTTATTTTATTAGTAGGTTTTACTTATTTTATTTTGTTTAGTTTTATTTTTTATTTTAGTTTCTTCTAGTTTAGGTTTAGGTTTAGTTTTAGCTTAGTTTAGTTTTTATTTAGGTTTTATTTTATTTTGGTTTAGTTCTTTTGTTTATTTTATTTTAGGTTTTATTTAGTTTAGGTTTAGCTTTTAGTTTTTAGGTTTATGGTTTAGGGTTAGTTGAGGGTTTAGGGTTTAGGTTTGAGTGTAGGGTTTGGGTTTTTAGGTTTTAAGTCAGTTCAGGGCTTTTTAGGGTTTTGGTTTTGGTTTTAATAGAGAACAAATTAGATTCAACATTTCTTTTTTTGATTTCATTAACCAAGTAACACACAAGTTTATAAGAGATAATCAAGAACATAGATAAAAAATTGAGCACAGTAAATCAAAGACCCTAGATAACCAGAAACTTCTTTACTACAAAGACTTCCATAAGCAAAATTTATTGATGTTTTCGCCAAATTTCCATTAGAACCACCTGCTCCGACTAGGGACCCACCATCATATCCCACATCTCTCCCTCCGCCACCACCATGTTGTAACTGCTCCTCCCCGCCCACCACTACCACCACCTTCATATCCATTTGTAACACCCCCCCCCACCACCATCATAACGCCACCCACCTCGCCCATTACTAGATTTAGAATGAGCTGTTTAAGGTTCCGCCCATTCTTATGGTTTAGGTTTAGATTTAAGTTTATTAGGTTTTAGGGTTTATGTTTATTTTTTAATTTATTTAGTTTAGCCGAGGTTTGTGGTTTGTGATTTATGGTTTAGGTTTAATGTTAGGGTTTAGATTTAGGGTTTAATGTTTAGGTGTGGGGATTATGGTTTAGGGTTTGCTTTATGGATTATGCTTTTAAGGTTTAGGGTTGGATTAGGTTTTGGGTTTAGTTTTTTTTTAGGCTTAGGTTGTGTTTAGTTAGTTTTAGGGTTTTGGGTTTAGGGTTTAGGGTTTATGGTTTAGGATTTAAGGCTTAGGGTTTTTTATTTAAATTAATTAAACCGATAGGTTTAGGTTTATTTTGTTTATTTTTTATTTATTTTAGTATATTTTATTTTATATTTTTATTTATCTTTATTTTTTTTTATTTAGTTTAGGTTATTTATTTTAGGTTCATTTATTTTAGTTTAGGTTTTTTATTTTTGTTTATTTTTTAAGTTTAGGTTTAGGTTTAAGTTTATTTTTTAGTTGAGTTTTTTTTTTTTTTAAGTTTAGGTTTTATTTTTTATTTTTAAGTTTAGGTTTTATTTTTTATTTTATTTTTTTTTTTTATTTTATTTTTTTTAGGTTTAGGTTTAGTTTTAGGTTTTTATTTTATGTTAATTATGTTTGATTCTAGTTTAGGTTTAGGTTTATTTTAGTTTATTTTTATCTACTTTTTAAGTTTAGTTTAGTTTAAAATTTTTTTTTAGGTTTAGGTTTTATTTTATTAGTTTTAGGTTTTATTTTTAGGTTTATTTTTTAGGTTTAAGTTTTATTTAGTTTTTATTTTAGTTTATTTTATATTAGATTTTAGTTTTATTTTATTTTAGTTTTTTTTTATTTTTTTTTTATTTTAGTTTAGGTTTTATTTATTTTATTTTATTTTAGTTTTTATTTTTATTTTAGTTTTTTTTTTTTTAGGTTTAGTTTTAGTTTAGGTTTTATTTTCTTTCATTATTTTATTTTATTTTTTATGTTCTTTATTTATTGTATTTTAGTTTTATTTAGTTTAGGCTTAATTTTAGTTTATTTAGGGTTAATTGAGGTTTATAGTTTAGATTTAAGGTTTGGGGTGTAGTTTAGAGTTTTAGGTTTAGTTTAGGTTTAGGTTTAGGTTTTATTTAAGATTTATGGGTTGGGGTTTTAGGGTTTTTAGGGTTTAGAGTTTAGGTTTCAAGTCTAGGGTTCTGTTTTAGTTTAGGATTTATGGTTTTAGCCATTTTTATTATAGAGAATAAATTTAGATTCAACATTTCTTTTTTTTATTTCATCAATAAGTAACATACCAAGTTTTTTAAGATACAAGCGGCAACATAGATCAAAAATCAGCACGCATAGAGCAAATCAAAGACCCTAAATAACTAGAACCATCCTTACTAGAAAGACAGTTCCATAGCAAAGATATCGATTGTCTTTCTTTTGTTTAGTTCCCATCAACCACCTTGGCCTCAAATAAGATCCACCATCATATCCCCGATCTCTCCCTCCGCCACCACTATGTCTATAACCTCCATCACTCCTCCTGCCTCCATAACTACCACTACTTCGACCACCACCTCCATATCCACCAGCAGCCTTCTTCCCCAACCATCGGATAATCAGCCTCCACCTTCTCCTTTCGCCAGATCTAAGATTGAGCTGCTTGATAGTGATGTTCTGCCATCAAAGTTTTCCCAGGGTTTAGGTTTAGGTTTAGGTTTATTAGGTTTTAGGGTTTAGGTTTATTTTTTAATTTATTTAGTTACTTTAAGTTAAGCTTTAGGGTTTGGGGGTTCAGGTTTAGGGTTTAGGCTTAGAGTTTAGGGTTTAAGGTTTAGGGTATAGTGTTTGTGGTATAGAGTTTTAGGTTTTAGGGTGTATGCTTTTATGGTTTATGGTTTAGGATTAGGGTTTAGGGTTTAGGGTTTAGAGTTTAGGTTTTTTAGGGTTTAGGGTTTAGGGTTTAGGATTATAGGTTAAGGGTTATAGGTTTAGGGTTTAGGGTTTAAGGTTTACAATTTAAGGTTTAGTGTTCCTTTTTAATTTAGTAAATTGATAGGTTTAGGTTTTTTTAGCTTATTTTTTATTTATTTTAGTTTATTTTAATTTTATTTTATTTATGTTTATTTTATTTTTATTTAGTTTATTTTATTTATTTTAGGTTTATTTATTTTATTTTTAGTTTTTTCTTTAATTTTATTTTTTTATTTTAGGTTTATTTAGATTTGTTTTGAGTTGAGTTTTATTTTTATTTTATTTTTTTAGGTTTTGGTTTATTTTTTATTTTTTATAGGTTTATGTTTTTTTTTTTAGATAGGTTTTATTTTATTTATTTTTAGGTTTTATTTTTTTGTTTAGGTTTTTTAGATTTATTTTTATTATTTTATGTATTTAGTTAAAGGTTTATTTTTTAGTTTAGTTTACGTTTAGGTTTTATTTATTTTAGTTTTTATTATATTAGTTTAGTTTATTTTATTTTTATTTTAGGTTTTGTTTTTTTTTAGTTTAGGATTTAGGTTTATTTTTTATTTATTTTTAGGTTTAGGTTTTTATTTAGTTTTACTTTATTTTAAGTTGATTTTATTTTATTTACGCTTATTTTTTTATTTTATAGTTTTTTATTTTAGGTTTATTTTATTTTAGTTTATTTTGGAACTTTATTTTATTTTAATTTATTTTTATTTTATTTTATTTTTAGGTTTAAGTTTAGGTATTTCATTTTATCACATTATTTTATTTAGTCTTATTTTAGGTTATATAAAGGTTTAAGGTTATAGAAAAGAGGTCAGGTATAGTTGTAGTTTAGGATTTAGGCCCAGGGCCTAGTAGGCCTTGGCCCAGGGTTGGCTCAGCCTGTGGCCCAGTAGGGTCAAACCAGGTCATAGTGGCTAGGTCCCAGTGGCTCAGCTTTAGCCTATTAAGGTTTAAGTAGGGCCTGGGCCTAGGCTCAGGTTTAGGAGTCAGAGGTTTAGGGGGGTCAGGGTTAGGGTTTAGGGTCAGGGGGTGTGGTTAGGTCAGTTAGAGTGGGTTAGTTGGAGGTTTAGTTTTTTTAGGGTGGGGTTTTAGGGTTTAGCTTAAGGTGAATTTTTAGGGTTAATTTTTTGGTTTTTTTTAGGGTTTAGGGTTTAGGATTTATTATTTGGGGATTCGGGTTTAGGGTTTTTTTTTTTTTTAAAATTAAGTAAACCAACATGATTATGTTTATTTAGTTTATTTTTTATTTTAATTTTTTTATTTAGGTTTATTTTTTATTTTTATTTAGTTTAGTTTATTTATTTTAGTTTAACTTTTTTTATTTTAGTTTTTTTATTTTAGTTTAGTTTCTTTTATTTTATTTTATATTTTAAGTTTAGGTTTAGTTTTATGTTTATTTTTTTAGTTTAGTTTCATTTTTATTTTATTTTATTTTTGGGTTTAGGTTTATTTTTTTTATTTTTTTTAGGTTTTGGTTTTTTATTTTATTTTTTATTTTGGGTTTAGATTTTAGGTTTATTTTAGGTTTATTTTTAGGTTTATTTTTAGTTTAGTTTAGGTTTATTTTATTTATTATTATTTAGTTTAGGGTTTAGGTTTAGTTCATTTTAGTTTATTTAGTTTAAAATTTAGGTTTTATTTTATTTATTTTAGGTTTTATTTTATGTTTTATTTTTTAGGTTTAAGTTTTATTTAGTTTTATTTTATTTTAGTTTATTTAGTTTTTATTTATTTTATTTTATTTAATTTATATTTTTATCTTAGTTTATTTGTAGGTTTAGGTTTTAGTTTAGGTTTTTATTTTATTTTGGTTTATGTTCTTTTATTTATTATATTTTTAGTTTTATTTAGTTTAGGCTTAACTTTTTAGTTTATTTGGGTTTAGGGTTAATTAAGGGTTTAAAGTTTACAATTTAAGGTTTGGGGTGTAAGGCTTATAGTTTTAGGTTTAGTTTAGGTTTTGGTTTAGGGTTTTATAGTTTAGGGCTTATTATTTGCGGTTTTTAGGGTTTAGGGTTTATGGTTTAGAGTTTAGGTTTCATGTCTAGGGTTCAAGTTTTTGTTTATGATTTAGGGTTCTGGCCTTTTTTTACAAAGAACAAATTTAGATTCAACATTTCTTTTTTATTTATTTCATCAACTAAGTTACATACCAAGTTTTCTAAGACAAGTTTATGACATAGATAAATGAGCATAGACTAAATCAAAGACCCTAGATAACTAGAACCCCATCAGAAAAGACATAGTTCCATAAGTATCATAGGGATTTCGCTTCTAGTTCCCATCGAACCACCTTGGCTTTGAAAAGTGATCCACCATCATATACGATCTCTCCGCCACCAATATATGGCGTAACCTCCATCGCTCCTCGCCTCCATAACCACCGCATTTACCACCACCTCCATATCCATTTAGTTCACGCCATAACTCCACCTTCGCCTCCTTCGCTAGATCTAGATTGAGCTTGTTTGATAATGATGTTTCTGCCATCAAGGTTTTGTCCATTCTTAGGGTTTAGGTTTAGGTTTAGGTTTATTAAGTTTTAGGGTTTAGGTTTATTTTTAATTTATTTAATTACTAGTTTAGCTTTAGGGTTGTGGTTAGGGTTTAGGGAGGACCATGGGAGGTTTATGGTTTAGGGTTTGGTTTAGGGTTTATGCTTTAAGGTTTAGGGTTTAGGAAGTTTAGGGTTTAGGGTTTAGAGGGGTTAGGTAGGTGGATTACAGTAGGTTATGAGGTGGGTTTGTGAGAGGTAGGTTTAGTTTATATTTTTAATTTATAGCAAATGATTAAGGTTTAGTTTATTTATATTTATTTTAGTTTTAATTTTAATTTATTTATGTATTTTATTTAGTTTAGTTTATTTATTAGGTTTATTTATTTTAGTTTAGGTTTTCTTTAGTTTATTTTTGGTTTAGGTTTAAATTAGATTTATTTTGATTGAGTTTTAATTTTATTTTATTTTAGGGTTTGTTTTATTTTATATTATTTATTTGAAGTTTTTTATTTTAGGTTTTTTATTTTTTTTAGTTTATGTTAGATTTATTTTAGTTTATTTTATTTATAGTTTAGGTTTAGGTTTTAGTTTTAGTTTAGTTTAGGTTTTATTTATTTTAGTTTATTTTATTAGTTTAGGTTTAGGTTTATTTTATTTTGTTTTTTATTTTATTTTAGGTTTAGTTTTATTTTAGTTTAGATTGGTTTTATTTTTATTTATTTTATGTTTTATTTTTAAGTTTATTTTAGGTTGGTTTTTTATTTAGTTTTTATTTTATTTTATTATTTTATTTTATTTTATTTTACATCCGCCATTTATTTAGGCTTTTTATCTTAGATTTATATTTTTTTTATTTAGTTTTAGGTTTATTAATTTTATTTTAGTTTATTTTTTATTTATTATTTATTTTATGTTTAGGTTTAGGTTTTAGTTTAGTTTTATTTATGTATTATTTATTATTTATTTGTGGTTTTATTTATTTTATTTTTTTGGTTTTCTTTTAGTTATTTAGGTTTTTAGTTTAGGTTTAGTAGGGTTTAGTTTAGGAGGTTGGGTTTTAGGGTTTATGGCTAGTTTAAGGTTTAGGTTGTGGCTCATAGTTAGGTTAGGTTTATAACAGGTTTAGGGTTAGTTTAAGATTTAGGGTTTAGGTTTAGTGTTTGATTTAGGTTTAGAATTGTTTAGGGCCTAGGGTAGGGTTTTAGGTTGGCTCAGGATAACATTTTTCAGGGTGGTTAGGGTTTGCTGAGTTTGTGGTTTTAGGTTTGGTTAGTATTATTTGAGTTTAGGGTTTAGGGTTTGGCTTTAGTTTAGGGTTTAGTTGAAGGTTTATAGTTTAGGTTTAGGGTTTATTTTATGGAGATTTAGGTGGGTTTAGGATATGTGGTTTATGTTTTTTTTTAAATTAAGCAAACCAAGTTTAGTTTATTTAGTTTATTTATTTTATGTTTGTTTATTTTAATTTATATTTATTTTAGGTTTATTTAGTTTATTTAGTTTATTTATTTATTTAGTTTATTTTATTTTATTTAGTTTATTTATTTATTTAGTTTTATTTTATTTATTTAGGTTTTTTATTTTATTTCTTTTATTTAGTTTAAGTTTTTTTTATTACTTATTTTTTAGGTTTAGTTTAGGTTTATGTTTATTTTTAGTTTAGTTTTATTTTTATTTTATTTTTAAGGTTTAGGTTTTATTTTTTAGTTTTTAGGTTTGAATTTAGGTTTTTATTTTATTTCTTTAGGTTTAGATTTTGTGTTTTTATTTTAGGTTTATTTTTAGGTTTTTTTTTAGTTCAGGTTTAAGTTTATTTTTAGTTTATTTTATTTTATTTAGTTTAGGGTTTAGGTTTAGGTTTTATTTATTTTAGTTTAGTTTACTTTATTTTAAGTTTATGTTTATTTTATTTTGTTTATTTTAGGTTTATGTTTTTTTTTTTAGTTTACGATTTAGGTTTTATTTTTTATTTATTTATAAGTTTTATTTTTTAGGTTTAGGTTTTTATTTAACTTTATTTTATTTAGGGTATTGTACCGCCATCCTTCAAGTTCTTTGATGGTAGTGGGAACCCACGGTAACACATTGCACACTTTAGAGCCGGCTGTTGCAACATTGGTGGCAGCAACGCAGTCCTCTTTGGCCTTTTTGTTAGCAGTCTGTCAGTTGTTGCATTTGATTGGTACGTCAAACTTCCTAATGGTTCAATGAACACTTTTACTGAGTTGGAGCACCCCTTCATCAAGTGCTTTGCTAGAGCTCAGTAGAGGGTGATTGTAGGTTACCTCATTATAGAGAAATAGAAACTCAACGAGTCACTTGTTGATTACATTCTCAAGTGGCACAACCTATGCATGAAATGCTAACCACACATGTCCGAACAACATGACATTGAGAATCTTCTCAAGAATATCCACAGCCCAGTTGCCTTCATGCTTAAGGGCTTTACCATCAAAACATTCGAGAAATTAATCATCAAGGTGATAAGCCTACAAGAGGAAGCTAAATAGTTGCCCTTTCCCGACCAATCATATAGGCCCAAGCTGCATAAGGTGTTTGAGAAGAAGCTAGAGACAGTTGTGTTAATGGATAGAGAAAAATAGCCAGCCAGAGTTCAGCATGAGAGACTACGAGCTTAACAACCTCCTTTGCCACCTCCTCTTCCACCACATCGACCATCATACCAGCCACCACAGCCGTCACAATGACCATTTCCACCAACTCAGTAGCCTACCTAGCAGCGGTATTCATATCCATCGCTAGGTAGCTACTTTCCACCTACTCTTTCTGATAGATTGAATAAGGCATATTCATTCAAAAGGGAGGTAGTTAGGAAATTCTTTAAGAATCTCTTAAAGAAACTTGACTTTCGCTACTGTGAGCCTAAGAGGTGAGGAAGTGGGCAAGAGCGATGATCCTAGCTATTGCCCTACCACGTATGTTAGGCCATGTCTTAGAGGATTGTATCACTTTTAAGGACTAGCTTGAGCACAGCTACAAGTTGAGAGCCATAGTTATCCCTAAGGAATACTTATTAGAAAAACCATCCAGTTCTATTAGAGTAATCCTTGGGGATACTTGTGAGCCTCTTAAGACCAAAGAAGGTTAGGATATCTCCCTATCCCGAACCTTTGAAAAGATCATGTCTAAGATCAAGAAGATTTTCTTGCAGGTGCTTGACGTAGCTCAAACCTCCAACACTAAGGAATGTTTGCTAGTTGTAAAGGACAACTTGGGGAGGGTGACAACCCACCAACAGCAACAGCCGACCATACTAGCCCGGGATAGTCCAGTAGCATAGCCACCATCCAAGTCCAAGACTCTCCACCATCGCTACCACTTTCTACTTTCTCTACCAAGAGCATTTGTGGATAAGGGCACTAAATCCCTTACTCTTCTTACTTGATTTCTATCATGTACCTCCACCCAAATAGAAATTAATGAAGAAAGCTATTTCTACTTATATATTATCTACTTTTGATGCTTTTGATTTTATTTCTATTGAAAGCTCTCCGAGTCTAAATAAAAATAATAGCTCTAGTAGTTATGATCCTTTACTTTTTGATTCAGAGTTGGATTATCCTTCTATGAATCAACCAAGTTTACCTCTTGAGATTGACTTGGAGTTAACTAACTCTGAAGATCCCATAGGAGAAGCTGTAGGTATGCCCGATGAGAAGGTAGAACTTTCCACAAGCTCATCATTCCAATAGTCACTATAGTCAACTTACATAGGACATAGTTCTACCTCATTGGGTAGCACCTGGATAAGGATAAGTAAGTTGGTTTGAGTGGAGATAGCCTCCCTAAGGATGCTCCACCCATGATATGCTTATGGAGAACCAAGCTAAAGTTGATTACAATGTCCTAGCTCACCTTAGAAAGTTTCAGCTAAGTTAAGCATATACACCCTTCTATCCAAAGATGAGGGAATCTCTAATCAAGGCCTTACTTGATCTAAAGATATTAGTCACCGACCGCTATTAAAGGAGGCATGCTATTTGAAGGACATCTTAGGAGTTACATTGATGAAGACTTACTTTTAGGGATGACCGAGCATAACTATCACTTTACATTATAGTGGATGTTGGCAGATACAGGCTATCTAGAGTTTTAGTTGACCCAAGTATATCAGTCAACATTATGAGTCTAAGAACCCTTGCCTACTTGGGGATCGACATCTCCAAAATCCAAAAAGAAAGGATGATGTTGAGAAAATTCAATGAACAAGTTGAGATTGCCTTGTGGTGTTTATTTTGGTGGGGACAAGCGCATTGTAGAGGGAATACTTTTGAGGTGATCTAGCAACATTGAGGTATGATTACTATCTTGAAATAGATAGAACATCACCTACAAAGGACCTAATCATGTAACAAAAAAATCTTAGGTATGAGGGTCTTCAATGTACTAGATTTCTCCCCTACTTTACATGGATGAAAAAAGCAAGGTTTATATTAAACTAGGTTTTTAAGTTCCTTATGGAGGCAAGCCTTTATAGTTAATTACATCTTAAAAAATAAAATTTCTAAGAATACTCTCAATTAAAGTAGACAATTATCATCTCCAAAGATTTCAAAGTTAGACTATCAGAAGATTGGTTATATTTGGAAAATAATTTGGGAAAGTTTAAGGAGAAGACTTATTTTAGGAATCCAAATGAAATAAGTAGAAAATTCTCATGTTACTAAGAAGCATCATGAGCATTCCAATCCATCCTATGGTTGAGCCTTGTAATTTTAAAGTTGAGGAGATTTATATGTTTTGAGTTGAAATTTAATTAGATTACTATGGCTTATAATCCACCAACACAAAGTTGTGGGAATGCCTAAGAGGTGAGGATTTATGATTGTAGCTTGAAGAAAATAGCTACCACAGATCCTAAATTTAGGGAGCTTTAGTATGAGCTAAAGCATGACCTAAATCTAAGCTATAGGTGGACATAAGGGTTTTACCTCCACAAGAGAGAATAAATTGTCCAACTTCTGGACTTATAACCCTGAGTGGTCGCTAACTCCTCCAATGATTTTAAAACCATATAGTCTGGTCTTATGAATTGCAAGATAATCTAGGGTAGTTATTTAATTAGAAAGAGACTAAAGTCTAAACGCACTCCCTAAGAGACTAAAGCATGAGTGGTATGAGCATATGACTTAATCTATAGATGCAAAATATTTTAAAATTTTATTCATTTTAGACACTATTTTGATAGAGGCTTTAGGATTTCTTATGCCTAAATGCATGATGGAATAGGTTATATGTCAAATCAGCTAGAAGAAGGTGTTCTCCACCACAAGGGATGCCCTCATAAGTCAAGCATTCCTTTATCATACAAGATGGATATCCTTCATGTTCAAGAGAGAAAGAGTATGCATGCATGATGTGAAACATACAACCATACAGCTATGGGGTTGCTAAATCTTTTAATTATTTTATTTATGTCTTAGGCTTTATGATGAGGTTATGAGTTATTTAAAATTTTGTTATGAGTGATTAGTTGGGTAAAAAAGTTATTTTTATTCTAAGAGCCTAATCATATCCAAGCCACACATTAAAGCATCAATCATTTAAGAAACAATTAAAAGCATATCATCCTAATGCACAATGTAAACATAACATCAAACAATTATATAAACTATCTTAAAAGAATAAAAGGTCGGTGAGGTTGGGTACCTCCGTATAACCTGAAGAGAAAAAAGATAGGTAGCCGAGCTCTACCCTTATTAAATGTTATGGGGGTCTTCTTTCTTCATATCTCCATTTCTGATTTATATCCTATTTGATTTGGATGGTGCTTGCTTCAAAGGCATAACAAGGCACCCCAGGACAAAGCCTTCTAGCTACTGCTCATCCTAATCCCCCATAACACTAATCCTAATTCCTATTATAAAAATTACATTTATGTCGGAAAAGTAAATCTAAGTACACCTACAAAAAAGAGGTTAGCTAAATATACATAGGTAATTAAGCCCACCTATCCTAACGTAGATTATGCTTAAGGATTTAAGCAGCCGCAAAAAGAGCATTCACATTTACTTTTAAGCATCCCTTAAGCATAATCCCCTATAGAAAACATGATTAGCCTAATATTGGCCTATCATCCAGTCTACAAAGGATACACCCTAACATCCAATCTAAAATAATACATCATAAAAAATATATATATCACATCATACACCATCCTAACTTACAGCTAGAAGTGGTGACTTAATTCTAATGTGTGTATTAAGGCTTGTGTGGTAAGTCTTATTAGGAATTAGTGTTGTATTTTCTAAGTGTAGAAGGATTCAATTTAACATGAAAGGTTGATTCCGCTTGAAGTAGTTTAATTGATTTGAGAATTTTAATTTGTGTTTTCTTTTGTTTCATTTCATAAGACTTAGCAACTAAGTGTTATAAAGAGAGGAAAGGAGGATTGCCCTCTTTCATCAATAACTTAAGTCACTTTCTAAAGTATATTAATTTGATTTAGTTCTCTTTAGTGAATGGCTTATTAAATGATTTAATTAATCTTAAGTTTAGGTTCAATTTAAATAATCTTATTCAAAATGAAAGGCATCTTAAGATTAATTTAATTGAATTACTACCACATGACGCATATTAAATCATTCTTTTCCATCACATGTAACATGCATATGATTAAATCCTAAGTATATCTATACATGCAACATATTTTAGCAAACTTAAATAATGAATGTATGTGTATATTTAGAATTTATATTTTAATTGATTGAATTATTTAAACATATTAATTTAAACTTTATCCAAATTATTATTCAAAAGGAAATAAGAATGAAATTAGGCATGTGCCGTTGTTAAACCAAGGAAGTGAGGTATTCAAATGACCTCCTTGGAGCTAGTTAAAGCCTCGTATTCTAGGGATGTCCAGACTATACCCATTCGCATTCAAACATATATAAATTTGTATACATGAACATAGGAAGTAAGCTCCAAATCATATGGATAATTAATTTAACCACTTAGCTATTATAAATGCATGAAATTTTAATGTAAATGGATATTCACCATATACATATACATGTACAAAGATATAGGCAAGTACTCATTGTTAAACTAAGTGAGGTAATCAAATGACCTCCTTGGGGCTAACTAAAGCCTCATATTCTGGATGTCCAGACTATATACTTTTTTCTTGGACACACATGGATGTATACATAAATGAGGGAAAGAAAACCATGCAAAGATTGTATATTTTTTTATTGAATCATTTATATATATGAATTAAAGCTATCCAAATTCTAATGTTGAAATACATAAGAATGAAATCAAATGGGTAATGCGTATTGTTAAATAAGGGAAGGGTAATCAAATGACCTCCTAAAGCTAAAGCCTGTTCCTGGATGTCTAGAATATATACCCATTACCATTCAATCTTATATAAATCAACACATGAATAGAGGAAGGAGACCTCAACATTCATACACTTAATCAATAAGCACATGCATTTCTTATGTATTTATAACTAGCATCATAAAATATTATTATTCATTTATAAGCTTTTGAAAAATACATTTGGATTTAATACTAATAATAGCCACACATATATTAAATTAAATCAACACATGCAAGCTTACATAAAGTAAATCCATTTTATTTTACTTGATTTTGAAAAGATGGATGCATGAATTCAAATGACATACCAAATTTAACATGATTGGAAGGAGGACAATCAAATATAAGCATGTGATTCATTCAACCAAACTAGTTCTTAAGGACAATCAAATCAAATAAGATTATTTAAAGCAAACCAAAGCTTCTTTATTAATTAAGTTTTGATTTGATTTGATTTAAAGAGGAGAAGAGAAATCATCACTTGTTGTTTTAAACCCACCCACATTAGTGATTTGATTTAATTTAAGGAAATGTAATTAAGTTGATTTTATGGGTTAATTAAGTTGAACCCTTAATTAGATGAATTAATTACTCTTACCTATGTCACCTTAAAGTAATTAACTAAATAATTATGAGCCAACATGATATGCATGGAAAATAAACTTGCAATGATCCTAGAAATAAAAGGGCCTAATGCAATTGGCTCATGATTAATAGTTAATTAGATTAAGGGACTTAATTAATTACTCTATGGTTTTCCCACACATGTGGACTAATATAATTCATTAAACTCCTTTAGGTTATTAAACACCTAAAGATCTACCCCATGATTTAATTAATTAAGGTATGATGATTATGATTTCAATTTGATTAAGTGATTTAATTAATTAGTTAAATCTTAATTAATTTCTTAAAAAAGGGTGAAATGAACTTGGAAAGGGTCCCAACCCTTTCCTTAGTTCACTAATGTTGAACAATGATTAATAAACTTAATTAATTTATTACTTTTCATGGGATTAATTAATCATTAACAACTTAAAAGAGTATAAGGTTTAATTAGTCAATTTTCTTAATTAAGTGAGCAATAAATCCCAAGAAAATCATGGGAGGTAGGTCATCACATTAAATTAACCCCAAAATTTGTTTAATTGCTCAAGTAATTAAGGAGTAATTAAGCTAATTAATTTTATAATTAAACTTAATTAAACTTAATTACTATTAAAAATTAGTTAAGATCATTTTAATTAATTATCT
This sequence comes from Cymbidium sinense, assembly GCA_021442155.1. Lineage (NCBI taxonomy): Eukaryota > Viridiplantae > Streptophyta > Magnoliopsida > Asparagales > Orchidaceae > Cymbidium > Cymbidium sinense. The sequence continues at coordinate 144,981,403 of CM038214.1, forward strand.
CCAAAATACCTTTAAAATGAGTATTTATTTGCATTTTTTTATTTCTATGATTTTTATGATTTTTAAAAGTTTTAGCCATTAAAATGATTAATTGCTTAATTAAAGCCAAATCTTATTACACGACGCACTTTCCACGGCATAGAGATTGGCTACTTAAAACTTATCCGACTTAGTGCATGGGGCGTGGATGCACTTTCTCATCCACCATCTGATTTAAGATCGAACAACTATGATTAATCCCTCAGCTTAATAAGATTAAATCGGATTGATCTAGCAAATCTAGTAATGACCGTCAATTTTAATCACGTGAAATGGACAATGTGTGATCTAATGTCACATGAGTGAGGGAGAATGGAGTCCGTCCACCATTGCTCACTTGATTCAAGCTTTCCGAGTTCGGATCAACTATAAAAGGATCCCACACCTTCACGACATCGATCGGAGGGGATCCAATGCCAAGATCATATGAGATGCAAGTTTTCATCAAAAAGCTCCAACCCATTTTTTTCTAAGTTTGGAAGCATACCTCACTGGAGCTCAAGATTGGCACCTCAAATGATTGAGGAAGCTTAATCTAGTGGATACAAAGCCCTGTTGTGAAGCAATTAGATCAATTCCTCGATGTTCACTTGGAAGGCCATGAACCGATGATTGGAGCTCGCTTGATCAAAGTCCCACCTGCTCGAAGCTTGGGAGATGATTCATTCTTTCTCAAAGAGGCCTAGAAGGTGTGCAAAGTTAATTTGAGTTTGATGGAGAAATGGAGAAGTTAGAAAATGGGTGTCATGGATGGAATGGCATTTTTTTAGGAATGAGCTTGGAACTTTAGGGATTGGCTCTAGAGGGTTGTTTTGGGTAGCTTGGCCTTTGAGGAATGATTTTTCTATGTTTGATTAAAAATGAGGGGGTGTATACCCCTGTTCATCTTGATTGGATTGTGGGATAGAGTTTGGCTTATAGTGGCAGTCCAACCATCTCAAAGAGTTGTGGGTGGTAGGGAGGACGTGAGTTGAAGGTGTGGAGGTGGCTGCCAAGGAGGAATCATGGGTGTCCTATGGGTTTCAAATGCTCCAATGGGGTGGGTGAGGTGATTTCACCTCCCATGGGTCATGGCCAACCCAACCACCCCTTGTAGGTAGTGTCCTAGTGCCTAGAACCATTGAGAGTACCAAGTGGCCAAGGAATGGAAATGACCACTTACATGGGTGATTTGTCTGTGATGCCCTTGAACTAAGGGTAGAATGATCATTTGGCATTGGATTTGATTTGAAATGAGCCAAAAGTGGGTTAGCCCAAATTTCAAGTTAAGTTGAGTTGATTTGGTTAGGTTTGGCTCAATTTGACTCATTTAGGTCAAATCAAGGTTAGGGTCAAGTTCACATGATCATTTGGGATGTTTTGGTTGTTGGTTTGGTTTAGTTTGGCTCATTTGAATTCATTTGGGTCAAATGGGTTAAGTTGACCAATTTGACCAATTAGCCAAATTTTATTGGTGTTGGTTTAGGTTTAGTTGACCAATTGATGATTATAGTTTTGGTTTCAATTAATTTGGTTTTGGTTTTGATTTAGCCAACTTGAACCTTTAGGTCAATTTGGCTAAGTAGGTCAATTGGGTCCAATCATAGCTTTGGTCAAGTTCAACAATCAATTTGGAATGAACTTGAGCCATTGGTTGCAATCAATTTGGTTTATATTTTGATTTGACCCAATTTATCCTTTTAGGTCAATTTGGGTCAACTTGGGTCAAGAGGACCAATTGGGTTTGGTTTGACTCAATTGAAGGTTTCAAGGGATTTGGCTTAGGTTGTAATTTGGCTAGTTTGGGTTCATATGGGTAAAGGGGTTGACTTGGTCAAATGACCAAGTTGACTTTGTTTGACCTAATTTGTGACAATTGATCAACCTAGGGTGATCAACAATCATGATGGGAGGTTTTGATGGGCTTGGTTCAATCCAATTTGGGTAGGATTAACTTGGCTCAAATAGGTCAAATTGGCCACTTTGGGTCAAGTGGACCAATTGGGTTTTGGGTTGATTGATTTAGTTGAGTTTATATATGGATTTGGATTGATATATAAATTCAATTGTAATTGGCTTGGTTCAAATGTTTTGGTTTATTTGAACATTTCAAGTCAAAAGGGTTAAGTTTGGGACTTGGGTTGATTTTGGTTTGGCTTGATGATTGTAGATTTCATTTATATTTTGAATATGATTGAAGGTATGATTGATTCATGAGAAAATCAATTGAATTTGGGTTTTGGAATGAAGGAATTTGGCTAAGTCCATGGAGTTGAGTCATGTGGCTTAGGTTTGGATTTTAATTTGGTTTGATTTAGTTTTGATGATTTAAATGTATATTTCATTTAAATTTATGAATATGATTGAAAATATGATTGATTTTGAGAAAATCAATTGAGTTTGACTTGATTTGGATTAAGATTTGGCTAAGTCCATGGATAGGTCATATGGAAGGGTTTTGATTTAATTTGATTTAGTTTTGATCATTTGAATGTAGATTTGATTTATATTTAGAAGATGATTGAAGATATAAATTGATTATGAGAAAATCAATTGATTTTGGATTGATTTGGATTAAGGCTAAGTCCATGGGATAGGTCATATGGCTTAGGATGGGTTTCAAGTTTGGATTTGATCATGGGCTTCAATCATTTGGTTTTGGAATTTGGTTTTGGATTTGGATTTAAATTTGATGTTTGAATTAAACTTGAGGTTTGGTTTGAGAAGGTGAACATGGATTGGATTTGGTTATAGGTAGGTGGATTATCCTAATCCCTAAGGCATAACATAATCATATGGTTAACCCTTCTAAGTCTTTAGGCTTAGGTTAAGTGTTTACCTAATTGTTAGAAGTGTCTTATGACTAGGGAAGTCTTAGTGTCTAGAAGACTCCTAAGTCTAAGATGGGAAGATTGAATCTACACAACAAAAGTGAGGTCAATAGACCTTTGGCTCCATAGTGTTGCCCTTGGAGATAAATGATTGGAAGACCGAAGCCAAGTTTCACATTATAGATTTGGATACATCAACACTTTGCTTGGGGAGACCATGGATACATGAGAACAACATAGTTCCATCCTCTCTACATCGTGTATGAAGTTCATGAGAGGTGGGATCATCTAATGTCAAAGGAGATCTCAACCATTTATAGTTCATGAGGTCGATATATGAGGATGCTTACTACCTCCCTCAAAATCAACAATTATATTCTCAACTTGGCCAAAGTTTAAAAATAAAAGAAAAAAAAAAAGAAAGAGAAAAAGAAAAAGAAAAGAAAAGAGAAAAAAAAGAAAATAAAATGGAGCAAAAATAAACTTAGAGGAGGAAGTGGAGCCGGACATTAGATTCCACCCACAGTTCATTACTCCATTCAAACATATAGGTAGGATGACTGACCTCCACAAGGCAAAGGAAGAGGCCAGTTCAAAGGCAGTCCTATGGGTAGAAAACCTCCTTATTGGCCACAATAAAAGATATGTCCCCTATCAAGAGTATACCGCTATCCATATAGACTTAAAATCTAGTTCATAGGATGAGTCTTATATGGTTAGCACCGCCTAGCCTATTCTCAATGGATTCCTTTGAGACACTTGAGATAGTGATGAAGATCGGGCTCCAAAGCAAAGCATAAGTGTATCCAAGTCTATATGTGAAATAGTTAGGCATCGAGAACCTTAGCTCTAACCCCACTTTCTCTCTCAAAAAAGTTGAGGGTTTGGTAGTTAAGGAAGCTAAGTCATCCATGTGTGAAGACTCGAGGTTCTTTCTGGAGCATCATCCTCAAGTCAAGAAGTTGATGTAGAACTTGAGGATGATTCATATAAAGATTTAATAGAATTACCTTTTGATTGGTACTTGCCTTGTGTCATAATTTAGCAAAGAAAGGGTTAATCCCACATACTTGGTCAAAGCATGGTCGACTACCAAAAAAAGAATATGGAAGAATAAATGCAAAAGCTCTCAATCAAGATCGAGACTAGGATTCAGTATAGGTCCAAATGATGATGATTACTATTTAATCATCACCAATCATTTGAATGATAGGTTCTTTTCAAATCACATTAACTCATATGAATGCTTAGAAATTAGATGATCTAGATGATTTTGAAGTCAAAGATGCACCGAGTTTGAAGAAGAGATCAAGTCAACCATCGAAGCTCAAGGAAATCAACTTAGAACAAGAAGATCCACCGACATACACGCTTTGTTGAATGAAATTGAAACCAATGACTTAGTTAGGCTATTGACTGTGTTTAAGGACTACTTTGTAGGTAGTTATGAAGAGATGCTTGGATTGCCTCCTAACATAGCAGTCCATAAACAAATAATAGAGCCTACTCCTAACCCTATCAAGCAAGCTCCTAGATGCATGTGATTAGATAAAGAATAACAGGTCATTTATGAAGTCAAGAAACTAATTAATGCTGGCTTCATCTAGGAAGAAAAATATCCTACCTAGTTAGCCAACATCATCCTAGTTATAAAAAAGAATGGCCAAATTGATATATACATCAATTTTAGGAATTTATAAGGCATGTTAAAAAGATGAATTTCCACTACTAATCTTGGAGCTGATGGTCGACATTGCCTCATCTCATGCAGTCTTCTCTTTCATGGATGGCTTATCTAGATATAACTGAATAAAGATGGCCCCTAAAGATGAAAGGAACACTACTTTTAGAACCCCGATCAGAATTTATTGCTATAAGGTCATACCTTTCAGCCTTAAAAATGTCGGTGCTACATACCAACAGGCTATGACTTGAATCTTTGATGAATTCATTCATCATCAAGTCGAGTGATATATCGATGATCTCATGGTCAAAAATAGAGAAAAGGAAGACCATCTCTTTGACTTGGGAATAGTTTTTGAATAATTAAGATAATTTAACCTCAAAAGGAACCGCATTGAGTATTTTGGGAAAATTCTTGTTGTTGACACCAACAACAACAACAACAACAACAAGCCTTAATCCCACTAGGTGGGTACATGAATCCTTGTCTATCAGTGTCCTATTATATGTCAAATTCTCATTTAATTCAAGTATACTAAGATCATTTTTATACATCTTAACCAAGTATTTTAGGTCTACCTCTACCTTTCTTAACATAAGGAAAATCTAATGCATCTACTCAATCGTCATCTGACTAGACGCTTTGGCCAAACCATCTAAGGTGACTCTCCTAATCTTATCTACCATGGAGCTACTAACTTTTTCAACATACTCATTTTTTCATTCTATCTCTAAGAGTAAAGCCACTCATCCACGAGAATTCTCATCTCTATAATTAACTTAGTCTTATGCTTCTCTTTATTGGCCAACATTCTGCACCATAAGTCATTCCGTGTCTTACCACCATCTTATAAAATTTTCCCTTAAGTTTAAGGGGAACTTTTCTATCACATAATAGGCCGATATTCCTCCACTTCAACCATCCAACTTGAATTTACTAATAACATCTCCATCTATTTCGCCATCATTTTAAACAATAGAGCCTAAATATCTCAATCGCCACTCTTATTAATGACTTGATCACCTAAAGTCACAACACTACCACTAGAACTTCTACAACTAAAATTACACTCCATATATTCAGTTTTAGATCTACTTAAATAAAACCTTAGACTCTAAAGTTGACCTCCATAATTTGTTGGACTCCTTCTCTTGTCTTATCAACAAGAAGAATGTCATCGAAAAGCATACACCAAGGTACATCTTCTTGTAAATGCCTCAAGAACATCCATAACTAAAGTAAAAGATAAGGCTTAATGTTGATCCTTGATGTAATCCAACCAAATAGGAAAATATTTTGTCAATCCTCCTTGTGTTTGGACACAAGTATTCTAGTATACATATCCCAATGACTTGAATATAACCAATATTAACTCCTTTTGTTCTAGAACTCTCCAAAGAACATCTCTTGAGTCTTTATCATAAGCTTTCTCTAAATTGATAAATATCATATGTAGATCCTTCTTACTTTCTCTATGCTTCTCCATCAAACCTCTTAACAAATGTATAGCATCCATAGTAGATCTACGCATGAAACCAAAGAGGAGAAACTGTATCACATCGTAACCTATGCTCAATTACTCTCTCCCATAATTTTAATGTATGGCACATTAACTTAATTCCTCTATAATTTGCACATTCTTGTGCATCACATTTATTCTTAAATATAGGAACCAACAAACTCTTTCTCCACTCATCTGACACCAAGGAATCTAAATTGATCTAAAGAAGATCAAGAAAATATTAGAAATTCTACCCCCTAAAAGTTTAACTCAACTAAGATCATTCCAAGGGTGGTTGGCATATCTAAGATGCTTTATATCTAACCTTCGAATATGTACCATTCTCAATACTTGTCAAAAGGATGCCAAGTTTAAGTGGGATGAAAAGTGTGAGCATGCCTTCAAAGACATCAAGCATTACCTGATGACCACCTTCTACCCCTTTCCGGGCAAGCTCATACTTTACTACTCATGTTAGATGACTCCCTTGGTGCTTTATTGGCCCAAGCCAATGAAGAAGGGAAGCAAAATGCACTCTACTACCTCAACTATCATCTAATCCCTGCTGAGGCTATTTATCCACCCATTGAGAAGCATTGCCTAGTTTTAATCTTTGCATCCCATAAGCTATAACACTACATGCGTTATCAGAAGGAAAACTTAATCTATGGGATCAATCCACTATAGTATCTCATGACATGGACAATGCTATTTGGACTGTTGGCATGATGATCCATGATCTTCTTGTAGTTTGACATTACCTTCGTACCTCTTTGTGTAGTGAAAGGATAAGTTCTGCAGATTTCTTATCAACACACCCACTTCTTACTAACTCTATGGTTAGTGATGATCTCCCGATGAACAAATCATGCACATATGGGATACTAGCATTCACCATTGGGAGATGTACTTTGATGGTGCAGCTTTCTTTGAAAGCAGAAAAGAACCATACTCTACTATTCTAGGAAAGGCAGGGGTAGGAATAATTCTCTTAACTCTAGACCGCGACGTGATGAGATTCTCATGTCATCTATCCAATCCTTGCACTAATAATGAAGCTGAATATGATGCTCTGATTGTCGATCTACAGTTAGCTATTACTCTAAGAATCCAAAACATCAACATCTTCAAGGATTCTCTACTAGTTATCAACCAAATTGTTAGGTCCTATAAGGTTATAAAGCCCAAGCTCCATCACTACCATAAGTACACCATGGGGTTGTTGGCCCAAATCCTAGAGGTTACCATTTATAAGATTCCTCAAGGAGAGAATGTTGTAGCATATGCTTTAGCCAAGCTTGCCAAGGAGTTGACATGTTTAGAGGATGAGTCCATATCAATAGAAGTCCAAAATAGATAAGTCTTATCCCTTATTGATATTGAACTCATAAAAAAGTACTCTCTTGAAGGAGAGGTTGCCATTGCCAAGAAGGATGAGGAGTTAGATTTGAGGCAACCATTCATGGATCATTTAAATAAAGGAAAACTACCTCAAGAGAGTCTCAATCCCATCTGATGAAGCTGAAAGCACTTTCCTATGCTCTTGTGGATGGTGTCTTATACCAGTGGTCTTTTGATTATATGTGGTTACATTATTTAAACAAGCACGAAGCCCATAAGATTGTGACCAAGGTACACTCAGTTTTATGTGGAGCCAACCAATCTGGTCCGAAGATGAAAGCCAAGATCAAGAGATTAGGATACTACTGTCATCGATGATCAAAAATTGCATGGATATGACTAGGCGATGCCACCAATGTTAAATAAATGGAGTGGACCTACACCAACCAACCAACATTCTACATCTTACATTGGCCTCATGGCCATTCGAGTGTTGGGGTACCGACATAGTCAGAGAGGTCATAACTCAACATGTGCTCCTGTTTTTAAGGAACCATATCATATATAAGTTTGGAGTGCCACGAAGAATTATATTTGATAATGGTATTGCATTCAAGAGCACCGAGATCAAAAACTTTTCCACGAGACAAAATATAGATTGGAGAAATTCTACCATCAACTACTCGAGGGAAAATGGCTTAGTAAAAGCCTTCAACAAAACTCTCATCTAAATACTAAAGAAGACACTTGAGAACAAAAAGTGATAATGGCATGAGCAATTAGTTGAAGCCTTGTGGCCCTATTGCATCACATATAGAACTCCAACACAGTCTACTCCTTTCTCCTTAGTGTATGGGTCCAAAGCCATTCTACCATTAGAAGTCTAAATTCCATCACAAAGGATAGTTGTGGGTAGCAAGATCATAATAGAGCAAAATGCCAAGTTGCGGTTAGAAGAGTTCAAAGGTTTGGAGGAGAGACGTCTACGAGCATGTAAAATCCTTGAGTTATACAAAGCTAAAATGATTTAAGCTCACAACAAGTTGGTCTGTCCTAGAGCTTTTCAAGTAAGATAGATTATTTTAGTTCTAAGAAGACTGATTATTTCACATCGTAAAATGAGAGGCATGTTTGAACCCACATGGGAAGGCCCATTTTCCATAGAGAAGGCCTATCAAGAGGATCTTATTAACTTATTAATCATAAGGGAGAGTACCCAATGCTTCCAATCAATGAGCTCTACTTAAAGAAAAATTATAAATCATATTTGAAGGTAATTGTCATCAATGAAAATTCCATTTATAATTCAATCTATTCCATGTCAAAACTATACTTATTTGCGAATTCGCCATGATGTGTTTAGAGTAGGTGTAAGGACCGTGAGTGGCATCATATCCTTCATCAACACAAAACATATAAGAAAACACATATTCTTTATCTCGGTCTACTCTGAGTTGAGATAATGCCCCTAGCATCACTCACTCAAGAATGCTCTAGGTCGGCCGACATGCTACCCTTGTGTCACCCTGGTGTTCTTGCTTTGGAGGATGTAAGTATGCTATGCTTTCCATCTTTACTTGGCCATTGCACATCGATGAGCACCTTGTTAGTTTTGTAGGCTTTAATGCATGACTGGTAAGCTACCTCATGTTGGCTTCATTTAAGAGGATGTGAGTCTGCTATGGTTTCTTCTTTGATTAGCCTTTGTGCATTGATCAGGTCAAGTATATTTGAGGTTTAGGATAAGTCTTCTAATGGATCCTTCCCTCTTGATTACTTCAAGTCCAGCCCTTTCAGGCTCTCCACTTAGTAGTGCTCTAGGTCGATAGTATTTGTCATGACACTTTGGAAAGTTGTACTACATGCTTTTTTCCAAATTGATTATTGCACACCGAGGTACCTTAAGTTGGTTGGTTCTCACTATCGGTGGATACACTCATGTTGATGGATACACCTTAGGTTTGTTGGTTCTTGCACCTTAGGATACATCACTCATGGTGTAAGTCTATGCTTTCTCCTTGAGTTGGCCATCGCATACACCTATAAACTTTCTTTCCAGCTCAAGATAACTCCCCATCGCACCTCCCTTATGGGCACTATATTTAGATCACATCCTTTGTGACCTAGTTTATACACTACCTGGGTTACTATCAAATTGGATAGTTCCCCTTTCATAGTAACCACACTGGTTGGAGAATCCATCTTGTGGATGTGCGATTCTCCTTGGTCAAATTTGACATAGTCAAGGCTTACATACCTTTCTCGTGTGTTCCCTCACACCAACAAGGTCCACAATAATATAATATATTCACTTGTGGATTAGGAGGACACCCCTAGTGGTACCTTTTCCCAAGCAAGCATCCTATCTTTAGGGTAGTGTTAGGAAAACTCCCTATAGGAATCGCCTGACTACTCTTGAGTTGATATAAGTTCCCAGTGACATTCACTCAGTAGTCACTCCTAAGTCGGTTTAATTTATTGTGCTATGAACAGGTCACCCCAAGTTATTCCCTGCATTAGAAGATGTAAGTTTGCTATTCTTCCTAGCACAACCATTGCACACCAAAAGGCAACCCCTTAGGTTGGCTAGCTCTACCCCATAGCCAGTAGACTATCCCTTTGGATTTGTAAATTTGAGATAGGTTTAGTCAATATAGCCCCTTCTCAGTGGGTCCATCGCACACCACATGGTCCATAAATTAAATCGATCAAATTTGATCGAGCTCACATCCCTAGTGGATATGCACTCAATTTAAAATCAAACTAAACCAAACAAACCATATCAAATCGCATAAAATTAAGATAAAATTAATGTGACTACTTTTGAGTTGACATAAGTCCCTAGCGGATTCATTCACTCGGTAGTTCAGTTGATTTGATGTGCATCCAATAGGTCACCCTAACTGTTGTTCCTCACTTTGGAAGATGTAGCTCTGCTATGCCTTCTTCTTAGAACAATAATTGTACACCGAAAGGAAACACCTTTGGTTGGCTAGCACTACCCCATAGCAAGTAGACTATCCCTTTGGATTTGTAAACTTGAGGTAGGTCAAGGCTGATATAGGCCCTTCTTCTTAATCGCACACCAACAGGTCCATGCACATAAATATTAAATTAAACCCAATCGATTTTCCCAGTGAGTTAAATCACACCCTACTCCCCAATGGAGCCCCAAATCATATATAAATAGGTCAAGCAAACAAATCAAATTCAAAACCAACCTCCTCAGTGGAGCAAAATTAAACCAAGTCACCCAACAAGGTCTAAATCAAAGAAATACAACCAAACTCTAAATTCCCAGTGGATACATCCTCAAACAAATCTATAAAATCAAACTCAAATCCTAATCCCCAACGGATAGCCTGAACCTGCTTCCCTAGTGGAAGGTTCATATACTCGATCCTAGTGGACTCGAGCCCATATCTCTAGCAGATATGCCTCCACATTAATTAAAATAAAAATATTAAAGTCATTTTGATCTTAATCCTCGATGGATTATAGGTTCTTATCTTAGCAGATCTTCTTTCCACAAATTATATAATCAAATCAAATTCAAACCTTATCCCAAGCAGATTTTCTTCTTCTATGCCCTCGACATTGACCCCTCACATGTCATGTCCAATGCATTTGTGATCCACTAAAGGATCTCCCTCCATGTTCTTGACATGGAATTCTCATCAAATCTTATTTCTTCTCTTATGCACACCTTTAATACTTCAACCAAAATCCTAACAATGTATTCATTCAAATTACATTATCTTAACATTATAATCAACATTTTATGATTTATGATAGTGCAAGCTCAAACTAACTATACAATATCATGCTAAACATATTATAGTGTGAATTAAAACATTGTATTATATTATAATATATGATGTATATTATAATTAGCTATAATATAATATATTATCTAACATTACACCTCATTAGAATCACTTAGAAGGAACAAATAATAAGATTTTATCGAAATATGAATAATGTTCATTTTGGATGTAAAATTATTATTTTTCTATTAGAAATGGTACAAAATAGCATAATTTTGGTGTTGCTTCTTGGTGTGTACAATGAATTTGGCCAAATTTTTCCATCTCAACCATCAAATTAACATTTTAATGAGTTTTGACCTAATGTATTATAACAAAGTAAAACACACTAAAATGTACAATAACATTTAGTAACACCACAATCATATATATATATATGAAGATATATAGTTATGTACATTTAATTTTCATATGCTTTCATATAATATATTATCTTACATTACACCTTTAAATGAATCACTTTAAGCAAAAAATTTATGAAGTTTGGTTGAAAAATAAAAATTCATTTTGGATGCAAAATTCCATTCTTTGATTAAATGATGTTCCATAAAGCTTACCTTAAATTTGGCCAAATCCCATCATCTCAGCCTATAAATAAGTATTTTTATGAATTATACCATTACCAACTCTACTACATCAAACTATAACGGACTATAATATGTTAAACAACAAGTAGTAATAGATAATAGTATGTTATAATGCATGATGCTACACTATGTTATGGAATTTTATATTATAATACACTATAACAAATTACATTATACTATATTATATTGCATTTCACAAGTGATTTCTTAAGATAAAAAAATCATAAATTTAGTCTAAACAATAAAAAAACTATATAATTTAGTTGTATCACTTACATATTTTAATTTGAAATAATATATTATGATGCCATGCTCTACCTATTATGAATTTACAAATTCCACCATTTTAAAGTCTAAATCAACATTTTTATAAATAATGCTTTTGTAGGCTCATCTGCATGATCATAAAATACTAAAAGAATTTAAAATGCGCAGAACAATATATTATGATATATGATGCTATACTATGCTACAATATATAATATTTATTTTCAACATAAAATCTTACTTTTTAGACTACTAGTGGTGTAGCACACCTTTGGTACTACAAAATAATTCCCACTTAAAATTTAATAAATTTCATCATCTAATTTATTAATATATTTTATGATTTATATTAATATAGACTATAGGCATAATACCATAATATGCTAAAACATTTCAAAACATCTTATAACATCCAAAAACACATCACTACATGCCCAAATATATGATTCTACATTATATTATCATATATGGTAATTTAATATGATTTAAGGTTAGGGTTTAGGGTATTCAAATCTCTAATAGTCAAGGGAAAGTCTTTTGAAGATATTTTCATTAGCTACCATAACTACATTAGGATTAAGTCATTCTTTAGATCTACTCCTAATGACATATTTATTCAAGGTTTATGGTTAGGTTAGTTAGGGGTTTAGGGTTAGTTTGGGTTTAGGTTTAGGTTTAGGTTTAGGGTTTAGGTGGTTTGTGGGTTTAGGAGTTTAGGTGGGGGTTTATGGTGTGGGTTTAGGGTTTTAGGATTTAGGGTTTAGGTTTAGTTTAGGAGGTTTAGGGTTTAGGGTTTAATGTTTAGGGTTTTGAGTTTTATGGTTTAGGGTTTAGGGTTTATGGTTTAGGTTTTAGGTTTAGGGTTTATGTTTTAGTTTAGGATTTAGGGTTTAGGGTTTAGGGTTTAGGGTTTAAGGTTTTTTTTAATAGAGAATAAATTCAAATTCAACATTTCTTCCTTTGATTTGATCAACCAAGTAGCACCCCAAGTTTTCTAAGGCACAAGCAATGACAAGATAAAAAATGAGCACCCATAGAGCAAATAAAAAAACCTTAGATAAGTAGAACCGTCTATACTGTAAAGACATAGTTCCAAAAGTAGTAGATCGACCATTCTTCAATTTCTCTAGTTCCCATCAGAACCACCCTCGCCTCTCGAGTAGCAGAATCCATCATCATATCCCAGATCTCTCCCTCCACCACAACCATGGATATAACCACCATCCCTCCTCCTGCCTCAATAACCACCTCTGCTTCGACCACCACTTCCATATCCACCAGCACCTCCAGATTCCCCACCACCACTATGATAACCGCTGCCTTCGGCTTCGCTTCCACCGCTAGATCTAGATTGAGCATAGTTGATAATGATGTTCCTTCTGCCAAGGTTCTGCCCATTCTTAGGGTTTAAGGTTTGTTTAAGGTTTATGGTTTAGCATTTAGTGTTTAGGATTTAGAGTTTAGGGTTGTAAGCTTTAGGGTTTAGGGTTTAGGGTTTTAGGGATTAGGGTTTAGAATTTATGATTTATTGTTTAGGGTTTACAACTTATGGTTCAAGGTTTAGGGTTTAGGATTTAGGGATAGTTTTAGGGTTTAGAGGTTTTTTTTAAAAAAAGAAAATCGATAGGTTTTGGTTTATTTAGTTTATTTTTTATTTATTTGAGTTTATTTTATTTCTATTTTTATTTAGGTTTATTTTTTATTTAGTTTAGTTTATTTATTATAGGTTTATTTATTTAAATTTAGGTTTTTTATTTTAGTTTATTTTTTTACATTTAAGTATATTTTTAGTAGAGTTTTATTTTTATTTTACTTTTTAGGTTTAGATTTTAGTTTTAATTTTTAGGTTTAGGTTTTAGTTTTTTATTTTAGGTTTATTTTTAGGTTTTACTTTTTAGTTTAGGTTTATGTTTATTTTTAGTTTATTATATTTAATTTTATTTAGGTTTAGGTTTAGGTTTAATTTATTTTAGGTTCAGGTTTAGGTTTTATTTATTCTAGTTTAGTTTATTTTAGTTTAGGTTTAAGTTTATTTTTATTATTATTTTTTCTTATTTTTTTTTATTTTAGGTTTAGGTTCTTTTTTTAGTTAAGGGTTTAGGTTTTATTTTTTATTTATTTTTAAGTTTTATTTTTAGGTTTATTTTTTAAGTGTAAGTTTTTATTTATTTTATTTTATTTTAATTTAGGTTAATTTTAATTTTATTTTAGGTTTAGTTTTTATTTTATTTAGGTTTTTTATTCTTTAGTTTTGTTTAGGATTTTATTTATTTTATTTTAGTCTAATTTTTATTTTTTATTTTATTTTATTTAGGTTTAGGTATTAATTTAGGTTTTCTTTTATTTTATTTTTGTTTAGGTTTTTTTATTTTTTTTTTATTTTTAGCTTTTATTTAGTTTAGGTTTAGGTTTTTAACATTTTATTATTTAGGGTTTAGTGTTTAGGGCTTAGGGTTTAGGGTTTGGGGTTTAGGGTTTAGGTTTAAGTTTTAGTTTGGGTTTAGTTTAGGGTTTAAGGTTTTTATTTTTAACAGATAACAAATTCATATTCAACATTTCTTCTTTTTAATTTCATCAACCAAGTAGCACCTCAAGTTCTCTAGTACATAAACGATGACATAGCTAAAAAATGAGCACCTATAGAAGAAATTAAAAACCCTAGATAAGTTGAACTATCTCTACTATAAAGATAAAGTTCCATAAGCAGTAGATTGGATTGACCGTTCTTCAATTTCTATAGTTCCCATCCAACCTCTCAGTAGCGGATCCACCATCATACCCTTCAATCTTTTCCCTCTGCGCCATGGTGTAACCTCTTCTCGCTTCTCCCACCTCCATACCCTTTGCTCCGACACCACCTACTTATTCAGGCACCACCTCCAAATCCTCAACAACCACTTTGATAACCTCCGCCTCCATCTTAGCCTCCACCAACAGATCTTGAATGAGCTTAGTTGACGGTGATGTTCATGCCGTCGAGGTTCTGCCTATCGTTAGGGTTTAGGGATAGTTTAGGGTTTAGGGTTTAGGGTTTGGGGTTTAGAGTTTAGGGTTGTAAGATTTAGGGTTTAGGGTTTAGAGTTTAGGGTTTAGGGTTTAAGGTTTTAGGGTTTAGGGCTTAGGGTTTAGGGTTTAGGATTTTAGGGTTTAGGGTTTATGGTTTGGGATTAGGGTTTAGGGTTTAAGTTTTTATTATTTAGGGCTTAGTGTTTAGGGTTGTAGGTTTAAGGTTTAGAATTTAGGGTTTAGGGTTCTTTTTTAAATTAAGTAAACTGGTAGGTTAATGTTTATTTAGTTCATTTTATTTTTTATCTTTAATTAGGTTTATTTTTTTATTTAGTTTAGTTTACTTATTTAGGTTTATTTATTTTAGTTTATTTTTTAGGTTTAGGTTTATTTTTTAGTTGAGTTTTATTTTTATTTTCTTTTTAAGGTTTAAGTTTTATTTTGATTTTTAGGTTTGATTTAGGTTTTTATTTTATGTTTTTAGGTTTAGGTTTTAGGTATTTTTTATGTTTATTTTTATGTTTTATTTCTTAGTCTAGGTTTAGGCTTATTTTTAGTTTATTTTATTTTATTTAGTTTAGGCTTATGTTTAGTTTATTTTAAGTTTAGGTTTAGGTTTTGTATATTTTAGTTTAGTTTATTTTGGTGTAGGTTTAGGTTTATTTTATTTTATTTTTATTTTAGGTTTAATTTTTTTTTATTTTTAGGTTTTATTCTTAGGTCAATTTTTTAGGCGTAGGTTTTTATTAATTTTCATTTTATTTTTATTTAATGTTTAGTTTTTATTTAATTTAGTTTTTTTATTCTTATGTTTATTTTACTTTTTAATTTAGTTTAGGTTTTATTTATTTTATTTTTTTATTTATTATTATTTTTATTTTATTTTATTTAGGTTAAGGATTTTTTTATTTATTTGATAGTAGGTTATTTTAGCTTAGGTTTAGCTTTTTTTGGGCTTAGGTTTAGCTTTTTCAATTTTTAGTGTTTAGGGTTTAGGGTTTATAGTTTTAAGGTTTAGGGTATTAGGGTTTATAGTTTAGGGTTAGGGTTTGGGGTTTAGTGTTTAAGGTTTTGAGGGTTTAAGTTTTAGGCTTTAGGGTTAGCTTAGTGTTTCGGCTTAGTTTGGAGTTTAGGGTTTTGGGTTTAGGGTTTAGGGTTTAGGTTTTAGGGTTTAGGGTTAGTTTAAGGTTTAGGGTTTAGGATTTTTGGGTTTAGGGTTTAGGGTTGAGGTTAGTTAGTAGGTTTGATATAGGTTTTAGGGTTTAGGCTTAGGGTTTAGAGTTAGTTTATTGTTTAGGGTTTAGGGTTTAGGGTTTTTAGGGTTTGCGATTTAGGGTTTAGGGTTTAGGGTTATAGGTTTTGGGTTTAAGGTTTAGGGTTGAGGATTTAGGGTTTAGGTTTAGGGTTTAGGGTTTAAGATTTTTTTCTTAAAAATTAAGTAAATTTGTATGTTTAGGTTAATTTAGTTTATTAACTTTATTTTTTATTTATTATAGTTTATTTTATTTTTTATTTTTATTTAGGTTTTTTTTATTTAGTTTAATTTATTTATTTTAGCTTTTTTTATTTTAATTTAGGTTTTTTATTTTATTTTATTTTTTTAGGTTTAGGTTTTGGTTTAGGTTTAGGTTTATTTTTTAGTTGAGTTTTATTTTTACTTATTTTTTAGGTTTAGGTTTTATTTTTATTTTTAGGTTTAGGTTTAGGTAGCTTTTGTAAGTTTAAGGTTTAAGTTTTTTATTTTAGGTTTATTTTTAGGTTTTAATTTTTAGTTTAGATACAGGTTTATTTTTAGTTTATTTTATTTTATTTAGTTTAGGTTTAGGTTTTATTGATTTTAGTTTAGTTTATTTTAGTTTAGTTTATTTTAGTTTAGGTTTAGGTTTATTTTATTTTGTTTATTTTATTTTTCTTTTAGGTTTAGGGTTTTTTTATTTTGGAATTAGGTTTTTTTTAGGTTTACTTTTTAGGATTAGGTTTTTATTTCATTTTTATTTTTTTTATCTTAAGTTTTTTTATTTTTATTTTACATTTAGCTTTTATTTTATTTAGTTTTTTTTCCTTATCTCTATCTTATTTTTTTACTTTAGTTTTGGTTTTTATTTATTTTATTTAAGTTTTTTTTAAGTTATTTTTAAGTTTAGGTTTAGTTTTAGTTTAGGTTTTTATTTTATTTTATTTTATTCTTAAGGTTTAGGTTTTTTGATTTTTTTTTATTATTAGGTTTTCTTTAGTTTAGGTTTAGGTTTTAAGGTTTTCATGGTTTAGGTTTAGGGTTTAGGCTTTAGGGTTTAGGCTTTAGTGTTTAGGCTTTAGGGTTTAGGGTTTGGAGGGTTTAGGGTTTAGGGTTTAGGGTTTAGGATTAGCTTAGGTTTAGGGTTAATTTAGGGTTTAGGGTTTAGGGTTTAGTGTTTAGGGTTTAAGGTTTACGATTTAGGCTTTAGGGTTTAGGATTTTAGGTTTGGGGTTTGGGTTAAGGTTTAGGGTTTAGGGTTTTTTTGGTTTTAAGCTTTAGGGTTTATGGTTTAGGGTTTAGGGTTTAGGATTTGGGGTTGTAGGTTTAGGGTTGTAGGTTTATGGTTTAGGGTTTAGGGTTTAGGGTTTAGGACTTAGTGCTTAGGGTTTAGGGTTTAGGGTTTTTTTTAATTAAGTAAATTAGTAGGTTTTAAGTTTATTTAGTTGATTTTTTATTTTAATTTTTGTTTATTTTTTTTTTTTATGTTTAATTTTTATTTTTATTTAATTTAGTTTATTTATTTTAGGTTTATTTATTTTAGTTTTGGTTTTTTATTTTAGTTTACTTTTTAGGTTTAGGTTTAAGTTTAGGCTTATTTTTTAGTTTTGTTTTATTTTTATTTTATTTTAAGGTTTAAGTTTTATTTTTTATTTTTAGGTTTAGGTTTAGGTTTTTATTTTTCTTTTTTAGGTTTAGGTGTTAGGTTTTTATTTTAGGTTTATTTTTAAGTTTTATTTTTAATTTAGGTTTAGTTTATTTTAGTTTATTTTATTTTATTTAGTTTAGGGTTTAGTTTATTTTAGGTTTAGGTTTAGGTTTTACTTATTTTAGTTTAGTTTATTTTAGTTTAGATTTAGGCTTATTTTATTTTTTTTTATTTTAAGTTTAGGTTTTTTTTTCATTTAGGGTTTAGGGTTTTAGGGTTTAGGGTTTAGGGTTTAGGTTTTAGGTTGTACGTCTAGGGTTCATGTTTTTGTTTAGGGTTAAGGGTTTTTCCCTTTTTTTTAATAGAGAACAAATTCAGATTCAACATTTCTTTTTTTTTTATTTCATCAACCAAGTAATGCACCAAGTTTTCTAAGACACGAGCAACAACATAGATAAAAAATGAGCACTCATAGAGCAAATCAAAAACCCTAGATAACTTGAATCTCTCTTTAAAGTCTGATTCAAGTAGATGGGTCATTGACGTTCTTCAATTTCTCCAATTCCTATTAGAACCACCGACCTCTCAGTGGCGGAATCCATCATATTCCGATCTCTCCTTACTACCACCAGTAACCTCCATCCTCCATAACACCACCTTCCACCACCTCATAATCCCCACCATGATGCTCCTCCGCCTTGCCTCCACTTTTGATCTAGGAGCATGGTTGGGTGATGTTATCAAGGTTACGCCATTCTTAGGGTTTAGGTTTATTAGGTTTAGGGTTTAAGTTAATTTTTAATTTATTTAGTTACTTTACTTTGGGTTTAGGTTTAAGGTTTGGGGTTTAGGTTTAGTTTAGGGTTTGGGTTTAGTTTAGGTTTAGAGTTTAGTTTTAGGGTTTATGCTTTTAGGGTTTAGGTTGGGGTTTAGGTTTAGGTTTAGGTAGGGTTTTATTTATATTTAGGGTTTGTTTAGGGTTTAGATTTAGTGTTTTCGCTTAAGAGTTTAGGGTTTTGAGGTTTAGGGTTTAAGGTTAGTTTAGGGTTTAGGCTTTAGGGATTTTAGGGTTTAGGGTTTAGGGTTTTTATGGTTTAGGGTTTAGGGTTTAGGGTTGAGGGTTAGTTTAGGCTTAGTTTATGGTTTAGAGTTTAGGTTATAGTTAGGTTTAGGGTTTAAGGTTTATTTGGTTTAGGTTAGTTTATAGTTTAGGGTTTTTTAGGTTTAAATTTAGTGTTTAGGGTTTGTTTAGGGTTTAGGGTTTCTTTAAAAAAATAAATTAAACTATGTTTATTTAGTTTATTTTAATTTAGTTTTATTTATTTATTTTAATTTAATTTATTTTAGTTTATTTTTAGGTTTAGGTTTATGTTTATACTTATTTTTTAGTTTGGTTTTACTTTTATTTTATTTTTCAAGTTTAGGTTTATTTTTATTTTTTAGTTTAGGTTTAGATTTTTTTTTATTTTTTAAGTTTAGATTTTAGTTTATTTTAGTTTATTTTTTAATTTAGGTTTATATTTTTTTTTTAGTTTAGGGTTTAGGATTAGTTTATTTTAGGTTTAGGTTTAGGTTTTATTTATTTTAGTTTAGTTTATTTAAGTTTAGGTTTAGGCATATTTTATTTTATTTATTTTAAGTTAAGGTTTTTTTTTTGTTCAGGGCTTAGGGTTTAGTTTAGGTTTAGGGTTTAGGGTTTAGGGTTTAGGGTTTAGGGATTAGAGGTCTAGGGTTCTTTTGTTTTTTTTAGGTTTTGGTTTTTTTTAACAGAGAATAAAATTCAATATTTCTTCTTTTTGATTTCATCAACCAAGTAACACAAATAGTTTTCTAAGACATAAGCGACAACATAGTTAAAAAATGACCACGCATAGAGCGAATCAAAAACCTTAGATAACTTGAATTGTCTATTTATTTACATAGAAGATGTCAACCATTCTTTTCCAGTTTCCATTACCTCTCAAGTAGAGGGATCCACCATCATGTCCCATCTCACTTTATGGTTGTAACCTTCATTGCTCCTCCCATAACCACCACGGCTTACCACCATTTTCACCTTAACCATTTAATAATTTCACCTCTGCCTTGCCTTCACTAGATCTATGATTTTTTGATGTTTATTTATCAGGTTTCCCATTTATTTATGTTTATTAGGTTTTAGGCTTAACTTTATTTTTTAATTTATTTAGTTACTTTAGTTTAGGTTAGTTTGGGGTTTAGGGTTAGGGTTTAGGTTTAGGGTTTAGGGTTTAGAGTTTAGGGTTTTAGGGTTTATGCTTTTAAGGTTTAGGGTTTAGGTTTAGGGTTAGGGTTTAGGGTTTAGGGTTTTAGGATTTAGGGTTTTAGGGTTTAGGGTTTAGGGTTAGGGATTAGTGTTAAGTCTCTAGGGTTTAGGGTTTAGATTGAGTTTAGTTTTGCTTTTATTTTAGTTTTAGGGTTTTATTTTAGGGTTTATTTGTTTAGGGTTAGTTTAGTTTAGTGTTTAGGTTGATTAGGAGGTTTAAGGTTTAGGGTTTATGGTTTATGGTTAGATTTATTTACTTTAGGGTTTAGGGTTTAGGTTTGTTTTATAGTGTTTCTTTTCAAAATTAAGTAAAGTTTAGTTTATTTAGTTTTATTTAATTTAGTTTATTTATTTAGATTTATTTATTTTAGATTTGGTTTTATTTAGTTTTAGTTTAGGTTTATTTTATTTTTTTAGGTTTATTTTTATTTTTAGGTTTAGGTTTAAGTTTTATTTTATTTTTTATGTTTAGGTTTAGGTTTTATTTTAGGTTTTATTTTTTGGTTTAGGTTTAGATTTATTTTTGGTTTATTTTATTTTATTTAGTTTAGGGTTGAGCTTTAGTTTATTTTAAGTTTAGGTTTAGGTTTTATTTATTTTAGTTTAGTTTAGGTTTAGGTTTTTTTATTTTGTTTAATTTAGGTTTAGGTTTCTTTTAGCTTAGGGTTTACATTTTATTTTTTGTTTATTTTTAGGTTTTATTTTTAGTTTTATTTTTTAGGTTTAATTTTTATTTAGTTTTTATTTAATTTTATTTTTGGTTTATTTTATTTTTATTTTAAATTTTGTTTTTACTTTATTTAGGTTTTTTTAGGTTTATTTTATTTTTTAGTTTAGTTTAAAATTATTTATTTTATTTTAGTTTAGTTTATATTTTTTATTTTATTTTATTTTTACATTTAGATTTAGGCTTAGGTTTAGGTTATTTTATATTTATTTTATTTTTAGGTTCTATTTAGTTTAGTTTTAGGTTTTTAGGTTTTTGGGGTTTTAGGTTTATGGTTTTGGGTCTAGGGTTTGGGTTTTAGGGTTTAGGGTTTAGGGTTGTAGGTTTTAGAGTTTAGGGTTTAGGGTTTAAGGTTTAAGGTTTAGGGTTTAGGGTTTGTGTTTAGGGTTTATTGTTAGTTTAGTGTTTAGGGTTTAGGGATTAGGGTTTAGGTTTTTAAGTTTAGGGTTCAGTTAGATTTTTTTATTTTTTATTTTATTTTATTTTTTTTCAAAATAAGTAAACTCGTAGGTTTAGGTTTATTTAGTTTATTATTTATTTATTTTAGTTTAATTTATTTTTTTATTTTTATTTAGGTTTAGTTTAGTTTATTTATTTTAGGATTATTTATTTTAGTTTAGGTTTTTTATTTTAGGGTTTTCTTTTTTAGGTTTAGGTTTAGGTAGTTTATTTTTTAGTTTAGTTTTATTTTTATTTTATTTTTTAGGTTTAGGTTTTATTTCTTATTTTTAGGTTTAGGTTGAGTTTTTAATTTTATTTTTTTAGGTTTAGGTTGTAGGTTTTTATTTTTGGTTTATTTTTAGGTTTTATTTTTTAGTTTATGTTTAGGTTTATTTTTAGTTTATTTTATTTTATTTAAGGTTTAGGTTTATGTTTAGGTTTAGTTTTAGGTTTTATTTATTTTAGTTTAGTTTATTTTAGTTTAGGTTTATTTTTAGGTTTAGGTTTTTATTTCATTTTTATTTTATTTTATTTTAAGTTTATTTTATTTTATTTTAAATAGAGATTTATTTTTTATTTGTTTAAGATTGTTGGCAATCATCTATTTTTTTTATGCTTTTAAATATAAATTAGGATTTAGCAAATTTGGTTTAATTGTAAGCATTTTATTGGGATTACAAAAGCAATTTGTAAAAATCATTTGGCTAGATTTAAGTTAAATGCATATCTTGCTAATCTTGTAGCAAATAGGCATAAAATTAAATAGAATTGTAGAGAGATGATGGTTTCAAAATAACACAAGAAGATTTAGATTTAGAAAGCGAAGTATTTAGTCATTATTTCATAGTAAATCAATTGATGGTTATGGGATTTAAGAATCAAAACACATGAATTGGATTTAGAGAAGCAAAAAACACAATGAGGGTGGAAAAAAGGAGGGTTTTGAAACTAATACTTAAATCATATGTATCCGAATCGATTTCATCTTTGGGGTGTATATGTAATGAAACTAGAATTAGGTTAGGATCTTGGAATATAGTACTTCTAATAGAATTAATAAATTATGGTTCATAGAAGATAAATATTTTATGTGTTCAAGAAAATAAATGGGTTGGGGAGAAAGCCAAAGAGATTGATAGTTTAGGTTTTAAACTTTGGTATTGGTAGAAGTCAATTAGAAATGGCATAGGTGTGATTATAGATAATAGTTTGAAGGATAATGTTATATTAATAGATTGAGATAGAATTATAGCTTTAAGATTATTATTAGATTATCAATGTTATAAGCATTTATGCTCTAAAGTAGGTTTGGATGTAGGCTCAAAAGAAAATTTTGGAATGAATTAGAGGATTAATACAAAAGTTACCTCTTAAAGAAAACATATTTATTGGAGGAGATTTAAATGGACATGTTGGTAGAGTGGCAAAAGATTTTAAAAGTATTCATGGTGGTTATAAATTTGGAGTGCCTAATGAAGAAGGTTGTAATATATTGGATTTTGCTTTAGCCTATGATTTTGTAGTTGCTAATATTTAAGAAAAATAGATCATATTACTTATAAAATGGATAAGGTCATTAAAGAAAGTTTAAATAAATATAAATTATTCCAAGTTTAGAATTTAAGATGAAAGATTGAAGATGATAAATAAATCAAATTATTATTCTAGGATTAGATGGGGGCACTTGAAAATACTAAATATTTTTAAGAGCAAGCTACAAGAGCTTAGAATTTAGGATGTTCATAAGGAAGCTAATGTTATGTTGGAAAATGTAGCAAGTGAAATTAAGCAAGCTGCTAAAAATGTGCTTGGAGAATCAAAAGGAAAAGCTTCTTTTAATAAAATAGTTGGTGGTGGAGTCAGAATGTGCAAGAAAAGATAAAAATAAGAAGTGTTGTTATAAAACTTGGTTTAGATGTAAAACTCAATGAATTGGAAAAATATAAAGTGGCATGTAGATATTAAAGAAAGCAATATATGATTAAAAAATTAGCTTTTAGTGATTTATACAATAGATTAGATACCAAAGAAGGTGAAAGATGTATGTATAAGTTAGCTAACCAAAGAGATAGGAGAAGTAAAGATCTAGCTCAACTAAAGTGTATTAAGGATGAAAATCATAAAGTGCTTTTCTTAGAAAAGGATATTGAAAGTAGGTGGATGAGGTATTTTGATAAACTTTTCAATGAAGGATCTAAAAAAATGATTGATTTTAGCAACCTTAATACCTTAAACAAAAATAGAGAATTTTTTTTAATCATCATATTAGTAAATCTGAAGTTAGAGAAGCTTTAAAGAAAATGAAATGTGGAAAAATAGTAGGACCTGATGATATTCCAATAGAAGTGTGGAAATGTTTAGGAGATCAAGGAATTTCTTGGCTTACAAATCTTTTTAATCTTATTTTAAAGACTAAAAAGATGCCAGATTAGTGGAGAAAGAGTTTGTTGATTCCTATATTTAAGAATAAAGGTGATGCACAAGAGTGTGCAAATTATAGAGGAATTAAGTTAATGTGTCACACATTAAAATTATGGGAGAGAGTAATTGAGCATAGGTTATGATGTGATACAAAAGTTTCTCAAATTTGGTTTCATGCAGTAGATCTACTATGGATGCTATACATTTGTTAAGAGGTTTATTGAAGAAGTATAGAGAAAGGAAGGAGGATCACATATAATATTTATTGATTTAGAAAGCTTATGATAAAGTTTGAAGAGTTGTTCTTTAGAGAGTTCTAGAAAATAAAGAGTTAATATTGGTTATATTCAAGTCATTAAGAATATGTATAGAACTATTACTTGTGTCCAAACATAGGAGGATTGACAAAATATTTTCTATTTCGGTTGGATTACATCAAGGATCGACTTTAAGCCCTTATCTTTTTTGCTTTAGATGGACGTTCTTACTAGGCATTTACAGGAAGATGTATCTTGGTGTATGCTTTTTGCTGATGACATTCTTCTTGTTGATAAGACTAGAAAGGGAGTCCAAAAGAAACTTGAATTATGGAGGTCAACCTTAGAGTCTAATGTTTTTTGTTTAAGTAGATCTAAAATTGAATATATGGAGTGTAATTTTAGTTGTAGAAGTTATAGTGGGAGTGTTGTGACATTAGGTGAACAAGTCATTAAAAAGAGTGAGCAATTCAGATATTTAGGCTCTATTATTCAAAATGATGGTGAAATAGATGATATTTATTAGTAGAATTCAAGTTGGATGGTTGAAGTGGAGGAATGCATCTAGCCCTGATAGAAAAGTACCACTTAAACTTAAGTGAAAATTTTATAAGATGGTGGTAAGACCTGTAATGATTTATGGTGGAAAATGTTAGCCAGTAAAAGAGAATCATGATACTAAGTTAAGTGTTGCAGAAATGAGGATGCTCAGGTGGATGAGTGGGTTTACTCTTAGAGATAAAATGTTAAATGAGTATGATCAGGAAAAAGTTGGAGTTTCTGTGGTAGATAAGATTAGAGAGAGTCACTTAGATGGTTTGGCCACATAAACGGCCATCTAATGACCATTAGAGAGTAAATGCATTAGATTTGCCTTATGTTAAGAAAGGTAGATTTAAAAAACATGGTTAAGATGTATAAATAATAACCTTAGTATACTTGAATTAAATGAGAATTTGATGCATAATAGGACACAATGTAGATGAAGGATTCATGTAGCCAACCCCACGTAGTCGGATAAAGGCTTGTTGTCGTTGTTGGTTTCTTATTTTTTTAGTTTAGTTTAGGTTTTTGTTTATTTTATTTTATTTTAGTTTTTTATTTTATTTTATTTTCTTTTTAGGTTTTAGTTTAAGTATTAATTTTATTTTATTTTCATTTTGATTTAGGTTTTATTTATTTTATTAGCTTAAGTTTAAGTTTTAGCTTTAGGGTCAAGTTTATTGAGGGTTTGAGGGGTTTAGGGTTTAGGTGGGTTTAGGGTTTAGGGTTTGGGGTTTAAATTTTAGGGTTTAGTGTTTAGGATTTAGGGTTTAGTATAAGCTTTTTATGGTTTAAGGTTTAGGGTTTAGGTTTTAGGTTTTAGGTCTAGGGTTCAGGTTTTAATTTAGGGTTTAGGGTTTCTGTTTTCTTTAACAGAGAATAAATTTAGATTCAACATTTCTTCTTTTGATTTCATCAACCAAGTAACACACCAAGTTTTCTAAGACACAAGTGATGAAGATAAATAAAAATTAGCATGCATAGAGAAAATCAAAACCCTAGATAACTAGAACCATCTCTACAACAATGACACAATTCGATAAGCAGATCGATCATGCTCTTCTAGTTCCCATCAAAACCACTCGAGTAAAGTAGTGAGATCCACCATCATATTTCTGATCTCTCCCTCCACCACCATGGTTGTAACCTCCATCACTCCTCTCACCTCCATAACCACCACTGCTCCAACCACCGCCTCCATATCCAACAACACCTTCAGATCCCCCACCACCACTATGATAACCGCACATTTTCCTTCACCTCCATCGCTAGATATAGACTGAGCCTAGTTGATGGATATTCTTGCCATCAAGGTTCTCCCATTCTTAGGGTTTAGGTCATTAGGTTTTAGTTTATTAGAGGGCTTAGGCTTAATTTTTAATTTATTTAGTTTAGCCCAGTCAGGGTGGGGTATAGTTGTGGTCAGGTCAGGTTTAGGGCCCAGGGCCCAGCTTTAGGGATGCTTAGGGCCCAGTGCCTGCTTTAGGATCAGTGTGAGTGGCCTTTAGAGAGCCCAGGGTAGGGCCTGGTCACTAGGCCCAGAGCTAGCACCAAGCCCAGAGTTAGCCCAGATTTAGGGCCCAGGCCACAGAGAGCCCAGGGTCAGGGCCCAGGGGCCCAGGGGCTCAGGGCCCAGCCCAATGCCCAGGATCAGTCAGGGTCTAGGGCTCCAGGGCCTGTGAGCTTGAGCCTCAGGCCTGGACTCAGTGTGGCCTTAGGCCTGGCAAGTTTGTGGGTTTTTCTTTAAAGCCAGGTCAAACTTATTACCATTATTTATTTTATCATTCATTTATTTTATTATTTTATTTAGGCATCTATTTAATTAGTTTATTTTTATATTTAGTCGCAGTTTATTTTTTTTTAGGTTTAGAGGGTTTATGTTAATTTTACTTTATTTTATATTATTGTTTGCTATATTTATTTTTTAGGTTTAGGTTTTTTTAGGTTTTAGGTTTATTTTCTTTATTGGTAGTTTTATTTTAGTATTATATTTTATTTAGTAGGTTTATTTTATTTTAGGTTTAGTTAGGTTTATTTATCTTAGTTTAGGGCCTAGGTAGATTTATTTTATTTTTATTTTAGGATTACATTTTTAGCCTAGGGTTTAGGTTTATTTTATCTTTAGGTTTTATATTTAAGATCATCTTTAGGTTTAGGTTTTATATAGCCTGAATTTATTTTAAGTTTATTTTTTAAGTTTAATTTTATTTTAGTTTAGTTTAGTAGTTTATTTATGTTATTTTAGTTTAGTTTTGATCTTCTCTTTAGGTTTAGGTTTAGGTGCAGTTTATGTTTGTATTTTATTTTTAGGTTTTATTTTTATTTTTTATTTATTTAGTTAGGTTAGTTTTGTGGTTTACATTAGTTTTTTTGGTAGGTTTAGGGTTTAGGGAAGGTAGGGTTTAGGGTTTAGGATAAGGTTTAGGGTTTAGGATTTTGAGGGTTTAGGGTTGTGGATTTAGGTGTGGTTTAGGGTTTAGGGTTTTTAGGGTTTAGGATTTAGGGTTTAGGTTTTAGGTTTAGGGTTTAGGGTTTTTGGTTTTTTTTCAAGAGAGAACAAATTCAGATTCCACATTTCTTCTTTTTGATTTCATCAACCAAGTAACACACCAAGTTTTCTAAGAACGACATACATAAAATTGAGCACACATAGAACAAATCAAAACCAAAATAACTAGAACTGCTATAGTAAAGACACATAAAAGCAGTGGATCGATCGCTTCTTCTTTAGTTCCCATATAACCAACCCGGCCTCTAGAGTAGCGAGATCCACCATCATATCCCCCATCTCCATGCCTACCACCACACAGTAACTCCTCCCTCCACCATAACCACGCTCACCACCACCTCCATATCCACCAAGACTAGATCCCCATAACCATATAACTAGCCTCTCGCCTCTCAACTCAGCCGGATGGATGTTCTCTTGTCAAGGTTCAGCCCATTTTTAGGGTTTAGGTTTATTAGGTTTTAAGGTTTAGGTTTAATTTTTAATTTATGTAGTTACTTTAGGTTTGT
This sequence comes from Cymbidium sinense, assembly GCA_021442155.1. NCBI lineage: Eukaryota > Viridiplantae > Streptophyta > Magnoliopsida > Asparagales > Orchidaceae > Cymbidium > Cymbidium sinense. The sequence goes on from CM038214.1 coordinate 145,009,038, forward strand.
GATTTAGGGTTTAGGGTTAGAGAGGATTTAAAGGGTGGTTTTTAAGGGTTTAGAGTTTATGGGTTTAGGCAGGTTTAGGGTTTAGGATTTTTTAGGGAGGTCAGGGTTTAGGTGGTTTAGGATTTAGGGTTTATGGTTTTTCTTTTATTTTTAAAATGTAAATAAGTTTATGTTTATTTAGTTTTATTTATTTATTTTAATTTATTTTATATTTATTTTACTAGGTTTATTTTTTTTATTTAGTTTATTTATTATTAGGTTATTTATTTTAGGTTAGGTTTATTTAATTTATATAGTTTAGTTTTATTTTTATTTTATTTAGGTTTATTTTATTTTGTATGTTATTATTTTATATTATAGTTTTAGGTTTTAGAGGTTTATTTATCAATTTTATTTTTAGTTTAGATTTAGGTTAATTTTAGTTTATTTTATTTAGTTTAGGTTTAGTTTAGTTTAGGTTTTATTTATTTTTAATTTATTTTATTTAGATTAGGACATATTTTTATGTAGGTTTTTTTGTTATGGTTTTAGGTTTATTTTATTTATTTTAGGTTTTATTTTAGGATTATTTAGGTGGGTTTACATAATTTATTTTATTTTATTTTAGGTTTATTTTATTTTTATTTTAGGTTTAGTTTTTATTTTATTTAGGTTTTCATTTTTAGTTTAGTTTATATTTTATTTATATTATTTTATTTAATTTTATTTTATTTGATTTTTTTAGGTTTAGATTTAGGTTTTAGTTTATGTGATTATTTTATTTTATTTTATTTTATTATTTTGGTTTATTTTATTTATTTTATTTAGGTTATAAGTTTAGCTTTAACTTTAGGTTTAGGGTTTGGGTTTAGGATTTAGGGTATAAGGTTTGGGAGTGAGGGTGGATTTAGGTTTATTTGGGGTTTAGGGTTTAGGGTTTTGGTTTTAGTTTTATGGTTCAGGTTTTAGTTTAGGGTTTTGGGGTTTTGTTATTTTTTTTAACAGAGAACAAATTCAGATTCAACATCTCTTATTTTCAATTTCATCAACCAAGTAACACACCAAGTTTTCTGAGACACAAGCGATGACATAGATAAAAAATGAGCATGCATAAAGCAAATCAAAAACCTTGGATAACTAGAACCATCTCTACAATAAAGACACATTTCCATAAGCAACATATCAAATCCACCATTCTTCAATTTCTCTAGTTCCCATCAGCCCTGGCCCCTTAAGTAGTGGGATCTACCATCATATCCTCGATCTCTCCCTTCGCCACCACCATAATTGTAGCTTTTATTGCTCTTCCCACCTCCATAACCACCACTGCTCTAACCACCACCTCCATATCCACTAGCATCTCCACATCCCCCACCACCACTATGATAATCACTGCATCTGCCTTCACCTCCACTCCTAGATCTAGACTGAGCCTGCTTAACGGTGATGTTCTTGCCAAGGTTCCCATTCTTAGGGGTTCTGTTTAGGTTTACTTAGGTTTTTTAGGGTTTAGTTTATTTTTTAATTTAGTTACTTTAGGTTTAGGTTTGTTGGGTTTAGGGTTGTGGGTTTAGGGTTTTAGGGTTTAGGTCTAGGGTTTTAGGTTTATGCTTTGTGGTTTGTGGGTTTAGGTTGTAGTTAGGATTTAGTGGTAGGTTTAGGGTTTAGGATTAGGGTTTATGTTTTTTTAAAAAAATTATGTAAAACCAGTAGGTTTAGTTTATTTAGATTATTTATTTATTTATAGTTTATTTTATTTTATTTAGGTTTATTTTTATTTATTTAGTTTAGTTTATTTATTTAGGTTTAATTTTATTTTAGTTTAGGTTTTATTATTTTTTTAGGTTTAGTTTATTTATTAGTTGACTTTTATTTTAATTTTATTTTAAGTTTAGGTTTTATTTTTTTTATTAGGTTTAGGTATTTTTTATTTTATTTTTAAGTTTAGTTTAGGTTATTATTTTAGTTTATTTTACATTTTATTTTAGTTTAGGTTTATTTTTAGTTTATTTTATTTTATTTAGGTTTATTTTAGTTTATTTATATTGGTTTATTTATTTTAGTTTAGTTTAGTTTATATTTTATATTTTATTTATTTTATTTTAGGTCTTAGTTTAGTTTAGGTTTTATTTTTAGGTTTATTTGATTTTATTTTATTTTATTTTATATGTAGTTTTATTTTAGTTATCTTTTATTTTTTAGTTTAGGTTTATTTATTTTATAGTTTATTTTGTTGTTTTATCTTATTTTATTTATTTTTTTTTAGGTTTAGTTATTTTATCTTTATAGTTTATTTATTTAGGTTTAGGTTTTATATATATTTAGGTTTATTGATTAAAAGTTTAGGTCTAGGCCATGGTCAGTTCTTAGGCCTAGGGTGGCTAGGGCTCAGGGTCTAGGTGGCCAGTAGGCCCAGGAGGGTTAAGGGTCAGGGTTAGGGCCTATGTAGGCTTTGTGGCCCAGGTAGTCAGAGCCCAGGGTTTTAGGTGAGTGGGCCTAGGATCTGGTGCAGGATTAGAAATTAATTTTTAAAACAAAACCAGAGGTTTAGGTTTATTTACTTATTTAGTTTATTTATTTATTTATTTTAGTTTATTTTATTTTATTTTATAATTTTATTTAGTTTATTTTAGTTTAGTTTATTTTATTTTATTTTATTTTATTTAGAGTTATTATTTTATTTTATTTTTAGGTTTATTTAGTTTAGGTTTAGGTTTAGCTTTTTGGGTTTAGGGTTTAGGGTTTAATGTTTGGGGTGGTGAGGTTTATGGGTTTATGGTTTAGGTTTAGGATTTAGGATTTAGGGTTTGGGTTTAGCCTCAAAATAGCTCAAACCTCAACACCAAGAAGGTCTTGCAAAGGATAACCTGGGAAGTGAGCAGAATTTCACCATACTTTCCTAGATAGTAAAGAGCTCGTCAGTCCAGTTCCACCACCATGCATACCATCTTCTACTAGCTCTACCAACAAGAGCATTGTATCTAAATGAGGCATTAAATTCTTATTTTATTTGATCTATCATGTTCCTCCACCCAAAAGGAAATTGATGACGATTCTACTTATATATTATTCTACTGATGCTCTGATTTTATTCCTATTGAAAGGTCCCAGTATAAATCTAGCTCTATTTCCTTTCTGATTCAGATTGGACTATCCTTCACTACCAGTTCACCTCTTGAGATTGACATGGAGTCAACGACTCGAGATCCCATAGGAGAAGCGTCGATGAGAAGGTAGAACTTTCATCATTCCAAGAAGTCACCAACAGGAAAAGTTCTACCTCCTGTGGCAGCACCTCATAAGAGTAAGGGTCATTGGTTCAAGTGAGATAGCCCTCCAAGGATGCTCCATAGATGGATATGCTTATGGACCAAGCCAAAGTCTATTACAAAATCCTAGCTCACCTTAGAAAGTTTCCAAAGTTAAGCATATATATGATGCCCTTGTCTTATCCAAAGAAATGAGGGAATCTTTAATCAAGGCCTTACTTGATCTAGAGATATGCTTAGCTCACCGACCACTAAAGAGGAGGCTTGCCACTCAAGGACATCTTAGAAGTTACATTCAACATGAAGACTTACTTACCCTGGGAGCATACACAACCACCTCTTTTACATGTTGTAGATGTGATGTAAATCCATGGTTCCGCTGACCCATTCGGTCTAAAACCCTCTTTAAGAATCGACATCTCCAAACTCTAAAAAAATGAAAGGATGATGTTGAGAGGATTCAATGAACAAGGAGAGAGGGCCTTGTGGCATTTATTTTGGATGTTGGGGGGGAGAGGGGACACTGTAATCGGTACTTTTGAGGTAATCGTACAACATTGAGGTATGATGTACTATCTCAAAGATAGAGGCATCACCCTACAATGGACCTAATCATGAAAATAAGGACTCAGGCATGATGGATCTTTGAATGTACCAAAGATTTTTCCCTACTTTACATGGATGAATAAAGTAGGGTTTATATTAAACCAGTTCTTAAGTTCACTATGGAGGAAGACTATAGTTAATTGCATCTTAGGAAATGAAATTTTAGGAATTCTCGATTAAAGTTGACAATTATCATCTCCAAAGATTTCAAGGTTGACTATTAAAGGATTGGTTGTATTTGGAAAATCAATTGGGAAAGTTCAAGGAGAAGACTTATTTTTGGAGTCTAAATGAAATAAGTAAGAAATGCTCATGATACTAGAAGCCTAGTGAGCATTCCAATATCCTATATTTTACTTTATAATTTTGAAGTTGAAGAGATTTATATGTTTTGAGTTGAAATTTAATTAAATTACTAAGGTTTATAATCCACCAACACAAGGTTGTGGGAATGCCTAAGAGGTGAGGATTTATGTTGGTAGCTCGAAGGAAATAACTACCTCAGATCCTAAATCTAGAGAACTTTAGTACAAGCTAAAGCACAACCGAAATCTAAGGTGTGGACATATGGTTTACCTCCATATGAGAATAAATTGTCCGACTTGACTTATAATCGAGTTAATTTAACTCCTCCTATGATTTTAAAACCATGTAGTCCGGTCTTATGAATTGCAAGATAGCTAGGTAGTTATTTAATTAGAAAGAGATTAAAGTCCTAAACACACTCCCTACATTTATGTAGGAAAAGTAAATCTAACTGCACCTAAAAAGTGGAGGTTAGCTAAATATACATATAATCCCAAGCAATTATATTTATAATTTGGACTTAGCACTTTACACATGGGTAACTAAGCCCACCTGTCTAACTTTGATTATGCTTAAGGATTTAAGTAACCAACAGAAAGAGCATTCAATTTTATTTTTAAGCATCCCTTAAGCATAATCCCTGAAAAAACATGATTAGGCTAATATTGGCCTATCACGGAAGCATACCCTAACATCCAATCTAAAATAATGCATAAAACAAATCATCATACCATACACATCCCAAATTAGAGTTAGAAGTGGTGACTTAATTCAATGTGTATTAAGGCTTGTGTGGTAAGTCTTGAAGGCAATAGTGTTGTATTTTCTATGTGAAGAAGGATTCAATTTAACATGAAAGGTTGATTTCATGTGAGCGTTTAATTGATTTGAGAATTTTAATTTGTGTTTTCTTTTGTTTCATTTTATTACACTTAGCAACTAAGTGTTATAAAGAGAGGAAAAGAGGATTGCCCTATTTCATCCCTACCTTAAGTCACTCTAAAGTATATTAATTTGATTTAGTTCTCTTTAGTGAATGGCCTATTAAATGATTTAATTAATCCAAAGTTAAGGTTCACTTTAAATAATCATATTCAAAATGAAAGGCATCTTAAGATTAATTTAATTGAATTTTTACCACATGACATATATTAAATAATTCCTTTCCATCACATGTAACATGCATATGATTTAATCCTAAGTGTATCTATACATGCAACATATTTTAGCACACTTAAAAGATGAATGTATGTGTATGTTTAGAATTTATATTTTATTTGATTGAATTATTTAAACATATTAATTTAAAACTTTATCCAAATTCTTATACAAAAATGACATAAGAATGAAATTAGATAGGCATGTGCCATTGTTAAACCAGGGAAGTGAGGTAATCAAATGACCTCCTTGAGCTAGCTAAAGCCTCATATTCTCGGGATGTCTAGACTATATACTCATTTGCATTCAAACATATGTAAATTCGTATACATGAACATAGGAAGTAAGCTCTAATTCATGGGCTAATTAATTCAACCACTTAGTCAATTATGAATGCATTCAATTTTAATGTAAAATGGTATTTTCATTCACTAATCACATATACATATACATGAAAAAGATATAGTGCAAGTATGTGTCATTGTTAAACCAGATGTGAGGAAATCAAATGACCTCCTTGGGCTAACTAAAGCCTCATATTCCCGGATGTCCAAACTATATACTTGGACACACATGGATGTATACATAAATGAGGGAAAGAAAACCATTCAAAGATTGTATATTTTATTTGATTGAATCATTTATATATATTAATTAAATTTCTATCCAAATTCTAATGTTAAGAATGAATGGAATTGTTAAAGGAAGTGAGGTAATCAAATGACCTTGGGGCTAGCTAAAGCCCTCGTGGATGTCCGACTATATACCCATTACCATTCAATATTATATAAATCAACACATGAATAGAGGAAAGAGAACTCAACATTCAAAAATCATGTGATTCATTCAGCCAAACTAGTTGTTAAGCATGTGATTCATTCAAATATAAGCATATGATTCATTCAACCAAACTAGTTCTTAAGGACAATCAAATCAAATAAGATTATTTAAAGCAAACCAAAGCTTCATTAATTAAGTTTTGGATTTGATTTGATTTAAAGAGGAGAATAGAAATCATAACTTATTTTAAACCCATTCCCACATTAGTGATATTATTTAATTTAAAGAAATGTAATTAAGTTGATTTTATGGGTTAATTAAGTTGAACCCTTAATTAGATGAATTAATTATTCTTATCTATGTCACCTTAAAGTAATTAACAAAATAATTATGAGCCAACATGATATGCATGAAAAATAAACTTGCAATGATCCTAGGAAATAAAAGGGGCCTAATGCAATTGGCTCATGATTAATAGTTAATTAGATTAATGGACTTAATTAATTACTCTTATGGTTTTCACACCCATGTGGACTAACCATAATTTCATTAAACTCTTTATTAAACACCCAAAGATCTACCCCATGCTTTAATTAATTGAGGTGATGTGATTATGATTTCAATTTGATTAAGTGATTTAATTAATTAGTTAAATCTAATTTAATTTTATTTTAAAAAAGGGAGAAATGATCTTAGGAAAGGGGTCCCAACCCTATTCCTTACTATTGAATAAATGATTAATAAACTTAATTAACCAATTTATTACTGTTCATGGATTAATTAATCATTAATTAACTTAAAAGAGTAGTTAAGGTTTAGTCAATTAATTAAGTGAGCAATAAATCCCAAGAAAATCATGGGAGAGGTCATCCCATTAAATTAACCAATTTGGGATTAATTAAGCTCAAGTAATTAAGCTAATTAATTAATAATTAAACTTAAAACCTTAATTACTATTCAAAATTAGTTAAGATTATTTTAATTAATTCTCGAAATACCTTTAAAATGAGTATTTATTTGCATTTTTTATTTCTATGATTTTATGATTTTTATGATTTTGAAGTTTAAGCCATTAAAAATGATTAATTAAGCAATTAAAGCCTAATCCTAGTAACATGTGGCATTAATGTGGACGCTTTCCACGTGAATCGATGATTTGCTACTTAAAACTTATCAAACCAAGACACGTATTTTCATCCACCATCCGATCTAAGATCGAATGACTATGATTAATCCTGCAGCTTAATAATATTAAATCAGATCGATCTAGCGATCTAATCACGACTGTCCATTTCGATCATGTGGAATGGACAATGGATCTAACATCATGAGTGAAGGAGAATGGAGCCCATTATCTCACTTGATCCAAGCTTACCAAGCTGATCAACTCCAAAAGGATCCCACACCTTCAATCATGAGGGGATCCAACAAGAGATCACATGAGATGCAAGTTTTTTTCAAAAGCTCCAACCCATTTTCCCTAAGGATCAATTTTGGAAGCAGCCTCAGTGAGCTCAAGATCGAGAATGATTGTGGAAGCTTCATCTAGTGAGATGAAGCCTCGGAGCGAATTAGATTAATTCCTCACGCCATGATGAAATGATTTGGAGCTTCTTTGATCAAGTCCCACCTTTGTGCTTGGGAAGCAAGAGATGGCTCATTCTTGCTCGATGAGGCCTAGGGAAGGTGCAGTTAATTTGAGTTTGATGGAGAAATTGAAGTTAGGTTGGAAATGGGAGTGTCCTATGATGACATAATTTTTTGATTAAGGAATGAGCTTGGGAGTTTATGGAATGGCTATAATGGCTCATCTTGGGTAGTTGGGTCCGAAATGATTTTTGTGTGTGTTTGAGTGGAAACAAGGGGGTGTATACCCCCCTTCTTCTTGATCGGATGGTGGGATGTTTGGCTTCTAGTGGTTGTATGGCCAACTCAACGAGTCATGGGTGGCAAGGAGGAGGTGAGTTGGCTCACTTTTGGTGTGGGTGGTGGTGCCAAGAGGAATCATGGGTGTCTATGGGTTTCAAATGCTCCAATGGGGAGGGTGAGGTGATTTCACCTCCCATGGGCCAACCCAACCATGATTGGGTCGGGGGTCTAGTGCCTAGGTGGACCATTGGGAGAGTACCAAGTGGCCAAAGAATGGAAATGACCACTTACATGGGTGATTTGTCTCATGTGATGCCTTTAACCTAAGGGTAAAATGATCATTTGGCATTGGATTTGATTTGGGCAGATTTGAAATGAGCCAAAAGTGGCTTAGCCCAAATTTCAAGTCAATTGGAGTCGATTTGGTTAGGTTTGGCTCAATTGGACTCATTTAGGTCAAATTGGGTTAGGTCAAGCTGACCAATTGGTCAAATTGGGTCAAACCAAGGGTTGATTCAAGTTCATATGATCATTTGGGATGTTTTGGTTCAATTGGTTTGGTTTAGTTTGGCTTAGATTTGATTTTGGCTCATTTGAATTCATTGAATAAGTTAACCAATTTGACCAAATTGGCCAAAATGGCTTGGGTTTGGTGTTGGTTTTGGTTTAGTTAACCAATTGAAGATGATTGTATTTTGGTAAATTAATTTGGATTTGGTTTTGGCCAACTTGAAACATTGGTCAATTTGGGCTAAGTAGCTCAATTGGGTTCAATTGGGTCCAATCATGGCTTTGGTCAAGTTCAACAATCGATTTGGAATGAACTTGAGCCATTGATTGCAAAATAATTTGGTTTATATTTTGATTTGACCCAATTTGGTCTTTTAAGTCAATTTGGGTCAACTTGAGTCAAGAGAGCCAATTGGTTTGGTTTGACTCAAGGTCAAGTCATCAAATATTGATTTTGATTTGGTATGAATCATTGGTTTCAAGGATTTGGCTTTGCACTAGTTTGGGTTCATATGGGTTAAGGGTTTGACTAGTCAAACGAGTTGACTTGGTTTGACCCAATTGGTGAAAATTGATCAACCTAGGGTGATCAAATAATGATGTCGATTTTGATGGGCTTGGTTCAATCCAATTTGGGTAGGATTAGAACTTAGCTCAAATAGGTCAAATTGGTGACTTTGGGTCAAGTGGACCAATTGGGTTTAGTTGGCTTAATTTTGGGTTGAGTTTGATTTAGTTGAGTTTATATGGATTTGGGATTGATATATAAATTCAATTGCAATTGGCTTGGTTTCAAATGGGTTTTAGTTCATTTGAACATTTCAAGTAAAAAGGGTTAAGTTGGGTTTGACTTGGGTTGATTTTGGTATGGCTTGATGATTGTAGATTTCATTTATATTTGTGAATATAATTGAAGGGTATGATTGATTCATGAGAAAATCAATTGAATTTGGGTTTGGAATGAAGGAATTTGGCTAAGTCTATGTGTCATGTGGCTTAGTTTGATTTTGATTTGGTTTGATTTAGTTTTGATGATTTAAATGTATATTTCATTTAAATTTGTAAAGATGATTGAAAATATGATTGATTTGTGAGAAAATAAATTGATTTTTGACTTGATTTGGATTAATATTTAGCTAAGTCCATGGGATAGTCATATGTGAAGGTTTTGATTTAATTTGATTTAGTTTGATTTAGTTTTGATCATTTGAATGTACATTTGATTTATATTTAGAAAGATGATTGAAGATATAAATTGATTATGAGAAAATCAATTGATTTTGGATTGATTTGTATTAAAATTTTGGTAAGTCCATGGGATAGATCATATGGCTTAAATGGTTTCAAGTTTGGATTTGATCATGGCTTCAATCATTTGGTTTTGGAATTTGGGTTTGAATTTGGATTTGAATTTGATGTTTGAATTGAACTTGAGGTTTGAGAAGGTGCACATGGATTGGATTTGGGTTGTAGGTAGGTTGATTATCTAATCCCTAAGGCATAACCTAATCCTATGGTTAACCCTTCTAAGTTGTAAGGCTTAGTTAGGTGTTTCCTAATTTTAGAAGTGTCTTATGACTAGGAAAGCCTTAGTGTCTGAAGACTCCTAAGTCTAAGATGGGAAGATTGAATCTTCACTCTAAAAGTGAGGTCAACAGGCTTTTGGCTCCATAGTGTTGCCCTTGGAGATAGATGATTGGAAGACCAAAGCCAAGTTTCACATTATAGACTTGGATACATCTTTCAACACTTTTCTTGGGAGACCATGGATACATGAGAACAATATAGTTCCATTCTCTCTACATCAGTGTATGAAGTTTGTGAGAGGTGGGATCATCTATTATGTGAAAAGAGATCTCAAGCCATTTATAGTTCAGGTCAAGATATATATACAGAGGATGCTTACTACCTCCCTCAAAACCAACAAGTCTATTCTCATGAACTTGGCCAAAGTTTAAAAATAAAAAAAAGGAAAAAGAAAAAAAAGAAAGAGAAAAAGAAAAAGAAAAGAAAAAAGAAAATAACACGGAGTGAAAATAGACTTGGAGGCAAAAGTGGAGCCTGACATTAGATTCAACCCATAGTTCATACTCCATTCGAACATATGGGTAGGATGACCTGACCTCCACTAGAAAGAGGAAGAGGCACTTTAGAGGCAGTCCTAGGGGTGCAAAACCTCCTTATTGGCCACCCAATAAAAAGTATGTCCCAGCTACTAGGAGTACACTTTCTATCCATATAGACTTAGAATCTAGTTTATAAGATGAGTCTTATATGGTTAGCACACCAACCAGCTCTTCTTAGTAGATTCCTTTGGAGGTGACACTTGAGCCGAGATAGCATGAAGACCCAAAGCAAAGCATAAGTGTATCCAAGTCTATAAGTGAAATAGTTAGCATCAATTGGGAACCTTAGCTATATAACCCCTTTCCTCTCAAAAGTTGAGGTTTGGTTAAGGAAGCCCCTAAGTCATCCATGTGTGAAGACTGTGAGGTTCTTTCTGGGAGCATCATCCTCAAGAAGTTGATGTAGAACTAGAGGATGATTCATATAAAGATTTAATAGAATTACCTTTGATTGGTTTGCTTGTGTTCATAATTTAATAAAGAAAGGGTTAATCCCACATACTTGGTCAAAGCATAGGTCAGACTACTTAGAAAGAATATGGAGGAACAAATGCAAAAGCTCTCAACCAAGACCAAGACTAGAATTAAGTACGGTGGGTCCAGTTGATGATGATGATTACTATCATCACAAATCATTTGGAATCTAATAAGTTCTTTTCAAATCACATTAACTCATATGAAGAGCTAGCTTAGAAACTTTAGATGATCTAGATGATTTTGAAATCAAAGATGCACCGCAGAGTTCAAAGAAGAGATCAGTCAACCATCGATGAGCTCAAGGAAATCAATTAGAACTCAAGAAGATCCATGCTCATATACGTTCTTAATTAAATGAAATTAAAACCAATGACTTAGTTAGGCAATTGATTTAGTTTAAGGATAGCTTTGCATGGAGTTATGAAGAGATGGATTGGCTCCTGACGTAGTGGTCCATAAACTAGCAATAGAGCCTACTGCTAACCCTATCAAGCAAGCTCCTAGACGCATGCGATTAGACATAGAACAACATGTCATTTATGAAGTCAAGAAATTGATCAATGCTGGCTTCATCCGAGAAGAAAAATACCCTACCTGGTTAGCCAACATCATCCTTGTTAAGAAAAAGAATGGCCAAATTCACATATATGTCAATTTTATGGATTTAAATAAGGCATGTCCAAAAAATGAATTTCCACTTCCAATCCCGATGAATGGTGGACATTGCTCATCTCATGCAATCTTCTCTTTCTTTCATGGATGGCTCATCTAGATATAACTAAATAAAGATGGCCCCTCAAGATGGAAGAAACACTTTTAGAACCTCGATCAATCTATTGCTATAAGGTCATGCCTTTCACCTTAAAATGTCGATGCTACATACCAATGACATGACTAATCTCAAATGAACTCATACATCATCAAGTCGAGTGCTATGTTGATGATCTCGGTAAAAAGTAGAAGACCATCTGACTTGAGAGTAGTTTTGAATAGTTAAGACCATTTAACCTCAAAATGAACCTAATTGTGCAGAGTTAAAAATTCCTTTGGTTTATTGTCCACACCAAGAAATCAAAATCGATTCAGAAGATCAAGGTGATATTAGAATTGCCACCCCTAAAAGTTAAACTCAACTCGATCATTAAGGATGGTTATATGATCCAATTTATGTGAAGATGTATATTCTGACTTGTTAAAAGGATGCCAAGTTTTAGATGATAAGTGTGAGCATGCCTTCAAGACATCATTACCTGATGATGATGTCGATTCTAGCAGCCTTATCGCAAGTCCTCATACTTTACACTTGCATTAGATGACTTTGGTTTTGTTGGCCCAAGCAATGATGAAAGAAAAGACACTCTACTACCTCCATCTTCTAATCACCGAATTATCCACCCATTGAGAAGCATTTTCTAGGTTTAATCTTTACATTCTAAAAGCTACAACACTACATGCTTTCTCATAAAGTGAACTTAATCTCTAGAATCAATCCATTATAGTATCTCATGACATGGCCGATGCTATCTGGACAATTGGTTTGATGGTCGATGATCCTCTCATAGTTTGACATTACCTTCGTACTTCTCTTTGCGGTGAAAGGACAACTATTAGCAGATTTCTTAGCAACACACCCACTTCTTACTGACTCTTTAGTGATGATCTCCCGATGAATAAATTCATGAACTTTGGGGGATACTAGCATTCACCACTGGAGATGTACTTTGATGGTGTAGCTTCCTCTCAAAGAGAAGAAGCACAATCTACTATTCCAGGAATGGCAAGGGTAGGAATAGTTCTCTTAACTCTAGATGATGTGATGAGATTCTCATATCATTTGTCCAATCCTTGCACCAATAATGAAGTGAATATAAGGCTCTGATTGTCCTGAGTTATCCATTACTCTAAGCATCCAAAACATCAACATCTTTGGGGATTCTTAGCTAGTTATCAACTAAATTGTGGTCCTACAAGGTTATAAAGCCTAAGCTCCATCACTACAACAAGTACACCATAGAGTTGTTGGCCCAAATCCAAGAGGTTGCGTTATAAGATTTTAAGGAGAGAAGAGCATATGCCAAGGAGTTGGCAGAGTCTGAAGATGAGTCCATATCAATAAAGGTCCAAAATAGACAAGTGTTATCCCTTATTGATATTGAACTCATCAAAAATACTCTCTGATGGGGAGGTTGCCATTGCCAAGAAGGATGAGGAGTTAGATTTGAGGCAATCATTCATGGATTACCTAAATAAAGGCAAACTACCTCAAGAGAAGTCTCAAGCCCATCGATGAAGTAGAACTTTCCTATGCTTTTGATGGTGTCTTGTATCAATCTTTCGATCATATGTGGTTACGCAGAAGCACAAGTATAAGATCATGACGAGGTACACTGGATTATGTGGAGCCAACCAATCCAAAAAAATGAAAGCCAAGATTAAGAGACTATACTACTAGTTGTCATGATCAAAGATTGCATGGATACGCTAGGAAATGCCACCAATGTCAAATAAAAGATGTGGTCCTACACCAACCATCCAACATTCTACATCCTACATTGGCCATTCAGTGTTGGGGTACCGACATAGTATCCGATTGATCCTCCTACTTTCAAGGGTCAAGGTCATCTTAGCTCTACTACTTTTCCAAATGGATGAAAGTGATTCCACTTAGAGAGGTCACAACTCAAAGATGTGCTCCAATTTTTTTAGGAATCATATCATATAGTTTGGAGTGCCTCATGAATTATATCGATAATGGTACCGCATTCAAGAGCACCGATCAACAACTTTCTGAGACATAGATAGATTGGAGATATTCTTCCATCAACTACTGAGGGAAAATTCTAGCTTCAAAAACTCTCATCCAAATACTAAAAAAGACACTCACAATACAATAAGGATAGCATGAGAATTAGTTCAGCCTTGTGGGCCTACCGCACCACATATAGAACTCCAACCTACTCCTTTCTTTAGTGTATGGGTCCAAAGCCATTCTACCATTAGAAGTCCAACTCCCATCACTAAGCATAGATGTGGGTAGCAAGATCACAATAAAGCATAATGCCAAGTTATGGTTAGAAGATCTCAAGGTTTGAGAAGAGAAGCCTGCATGCTAAAACCTTGAGTTGTACAAAGCTAAAATGATTCAAGCTCATAAAGTTGGTCCTCTTTTCAAAGCTTTTCAAGTAGAGAACTTATTTTAGTTTTAAGGAGACTAATTGTTGCCCATCGTAAGATGGGAGGCAAGTTTGAACCCACTTGGGAAGGCCCTTTGTAATAGAGAAGGCCTACCAAGAAGATCTTATCAACTTATTAATCATGCTCCCCAATGCTTCCAACCATTGGGCTCTACTTAAAGAAATATTATAAATCATTTTTGAAAATAATTATCATCAATGAAAATACCATTTGAATTCAATCTCTTCCATATTGAAAGTATTCTCTTTGTGAATCCACCACGATGTGTTTAGGGTAGGTGTAAGGAACCGAGTGGCATCCCATCCTTCATCAACACAATACAAACACAAACTACACATAAAAACATATAAAACAAACACATATCTTTGTGTCTATTCGAAGTTGAGATAATGCCCAAGTGGCACTCACTCGCTTCTAGGTTAGCGATGTGCTACCCTACTAATGTGTCACCCTAGTGGTCTTTTTGCTTTGGAGGATGTAAGTCTCCTATGTTTTCCTTCTTTATTTGTCCATTTCATACCGACAAGTGCTTGTTAGTTTGGTAGGCCTTACTGCATGGCCGGTAAGCTACCTCATGTTGGCTTTGTTTAAGAAGATGTGAGTATGCTATGCTTTCTTCTTGGATTAGCCTTCGTGCACTGACTGGGTCAAGTATATTTGAGGTTTAGGATAAGTCCTCTAGTGGATTCTTCCCTCATGACTTCAAGTCTTGGTCCTTCCGGGGCTCCACGCTTATTAGTCAGGTCGATAAGACCATCCCATGATATAGACTATCTCGATGATGTGTTCTGCTTGGAAAGTTGTAAACTTACATGCTTTCTAGATTGATGGACACCCATGAACATTAGGTTGGTTGGTCTCACTATGATAGATACACACCATGTTGATCACACCTTAGGTTTTGGTTCTCGCATATACACCATATGTAAATTTCTAAAGATTGCCACCCCCCTGCTATTTTGATCACATCCTTTGCGCTCCCATTTACACTACCCGCTACTATCGGATTGACAGCTCTTTCATAGTAACCACATATGTGGTTGGAGAATCCATCCTATGGATGTGCATTCTCCCATGGTCCAAAGAATGAGATAGGTCAAGGTCAACATAGCTCTTCTCTCTGGTCCCACACACCAACAGGTCCATGCAAACATATAAACAAAATATATATTCACTTATGGATTAGGAGGACACCAGTAGACTTTTCTCAAGAAGACATTCTATGTTTAGGTAAGGTCAAGAAATCTCCTATAGAATCGCTCTACTCTTGAGTTGATATAAGTCCCGCATTCACTCTATAATCTCTAAGTTAGATTTGATTTGTTGTGCTACCAATAGGTAACCTTGGTTTTTCCCTCCTTTAGAAGATGTAAGTCTGTTACGCCTTCTTTGTAGCACAGTCATTGCACACCGAAAGGAAACCCCTTAGGTTGGCTAGCTCTACCCCACAACTAATAGACTATCCATTTGGATTTGTAAATTTGAGATAGGACAAGCCCGATATAGCCCCTTCTCAATGGGTCCATCACACACTGACATGGTCCATAAATTAAATCTTTTAAATTTGATTGAGCTCACATCCCCAGCGGATATGCCCTCAATTCAAAATCAAACTAAACCAAATAACCATATCAAATCACATGAAATTAAGATAAAATTTTTCTGACTACTTTGAGTTGACATAAGTCCCCGAGATTCACTTAGTAGTCACCCTAGGTCGTTCACTTTTTATGTGCATCCAACAGTCACCCCAATTGTTCCTCACTTTGAAGATGTAAGTCTGCTATGCCTTCTTCCTAGCATATTGCACACAAAGGCAACCCTTAGGTTGGCTAGCTCTACCCACTGCAGAGACTATGCATTTGGATTTGTAAACTTGAGGTGTCAAAGATGATATAGCTCCTTCTTAGTGGGTCCATTGCACACCAGGGTCCATACATTAACTCATTAAATTAAACCCAATCTTATTTCCAAATTTCTCATATCCAAATAAACAAGTCAAAAAAATCAAATTCAAAACCAACCTCTAAAGCCAAATTAAACCAACTCCCCAATAGAGTCTAAATCAAAGAAATCCAACCAAACTCTTATTCCAGTGGATACATCCCCAAATAACTATGAAATCAAACTCAAATCCCAATCCCCAAATAGCTCAAACTTCCCTAGTGGAAGGTTCATATACCGATCCCATGGACTCAAGCCATATCTATTAGATATGCCTCCACATCAATTAAAACAAATTAAATTCAATTACTTAATCCTGGATTATAGATTCTTTTCCCAATGGATCTTCTTTCCATAAGTCATAATCAAATCAAATTGAAATGTTATCCCAACAAATTTTTTTCTTCTATGACATAGATCTCCCTCACATGTCATGTCCAATGCATATGTGATCCCCTAGTGGATCTCCCTCCATGTCCATAACATGGAATTATCACCAAATCTTATTTCTTCTTTTATGAACACCTTTAATACTTCAACCAAAAACCTAACAATGAATTCATTCAAATTACATCATCTCAACATTTTAATCAACATTTTATGATTTGTGATGGTGCAAGCTCAAACTAACTATACAATATGCTAAACATATTATAGTGTGAATTAACACACTATATTATATTATAATATATGATGTTATATTATAATTTGTAATATAATATATTTTCTAACATTACACCTCATTAGAATCACTTGAAAAAAACAAATAACAAAATTTTCTCAAAATATGAATAATGTTCATTTTGGATGTAAAATTGTTATTTTTTTATTAGAAATGGTACAAAATAGAATAATTTGGGGTTGATTTTTGGTGTGCCATGAATTTGGCCAAATTCTTCCATCTCAACCTTCAAATTAACATTTTTGTGAGTTTTGACCCAATGTATTATAACAAAAGTAAAATACTAAAATACAATAACATTTAGTAACACACCACCACATTCATATATATGTTAAGTTATATTGTTATGTACATTATATTTTAATATGCTTTCATATAATATATTATCTTACATTACACCTTAAATGAATCACTTTAAGCAAAAAAATTTATAAAATTTGGTTGAAAATGAACATTTATTTTGGATGCAAAATTCCATTCTTTTGATTAAATGACACACCATAGCACACCCCAATGATGTTACCTAAAGCTTACATTAAATTTGGCCAAATCCCCATCATGTCACCTCTATAAATCAATATTTTTATGAATTATAAAGATAACTCTACTACATCATACTATAAGAAACTAAAATATGCTAACAAATAAGTAATAATACATAATAGTATGCTATAATGCATGATGCTACACTATGTTATGGCATCCTATATTATATTACACTATAACATATTATATTATATTATATTGCATATCACATCACAAGGGATTGCTTAAGATAAAAAATCATAAAATTAGTCTAAATAAAAAAATTATATAGTATATCGCCATATATATTTTAAATAATGATGCCAAGCTACCTATTATGAATTTGGCCAAATTCCACCATTTTAAAGTCTAAATCAACATTTTATAAACAATGCTAGTGTAGGCTTTGACTACATGATTGTAAAATACTAAAAGAATTTAAAATTTGAAAATATATTATGATATATGATGATATACTATGCAACAACATATAATATATATTTTGAACATAAAATCTTACTTTTTATACTACAAGTGGTATAGCACACCTTTGGTACTACAACCTAATTCCCACTTCAAATTTAACAAATTTCATCATCTGATTTATTAAATCAATATATTTATGATTTATATTAATATAGACTATAGGCATATACCATAATATACTAAAACATTTCAAAACATCTTTAACACAAAAAACACATCACTACATGCTCAAATATATGATGCTAAATTATACTATAATATTTGGTATTATAATATGATTTAGGGTTAGGTTTAGGTATTCAAATCTAATAGTCAAGGAAAGTCTCTAAGATATTTTTACCATAAACTATGTTAGATTAGGTCACTCTTTAGATCTACTCCTAATGGTATCTTTGGCAAGGTTTAGGGTTTAGGTTTTAGGGTTAGTGGGTTTAGTGGGTTTAGGGTTTATGGGTTAGCCTGCAGAGGCTGTGGCTCAGGGCCTGGGGGGTCAGGCCTAGGGCTGTGCCTAAAGCCTGCAGCCTAGGATTTCATGGTGGCTCTGATTTGTGGGCCCAGGGCCCAGGCCTGCTGGGCCCAGGTGGCCCAGGGCTTCAGGGCCCATGGGCCTAGGGCTCAGGGGCCTAGGGTTAGTGGTAGGGTTTCAAGTTAGTTATTTTTCTATTTTTTTAACTAATTTTTTAATTTTAAATTAAGTTAACTAAGTTGGTTTATTTAGTTTATTCTTAATTTACTTGACTTTATTTTATTTCATATTTTTATTTAGTTTAGTTCATTTATTTTAAGTTTATTTATTTTAGTTTACTTTTTTAAGTTTAGGCTCATTTTTTAGTTGAGTTCTATTTTTATTTTTATCATTAGGTTTAGGTTTTATTTCTTATTTTTATCTTATTTCTTTAAGTTTAAGTTTTAGGTTTTTATTTTAGGTTTTGTTTTTTGGTTTTATTTTTTAAGTTTAAGTTTAGGTTTATTTTTAATTTATCTTATTTTATTTAGTTTAGGTTTAGATTTAGTTTAGTTATTTTAGGTTTAGGTTTAGGTTTTCTTTATTTTATTTTATTTTATTCTTTTAAGTTTAGGTTTATTTTATTTTATTTATTTTATTTTATTTTAGGTTTATTTTTTTAGTTTAAGGTTTAGGTTTTATTTTATTTATTTTTAAGTTTTATTTTTTAGGTTTATGTTTTTATTTAGTTTTTATTTTATTTTTTTATTTAAGGTTTATTTTTTAGTTTATTTTGGTTTTTTATTTTTTAGTTTAGTTTAGGTTTTTATTTATTTTATTTAGTTTAATTTTAATTTTTATTTTATTTTCTTTAATGTTTAGGTTTAGGTTTAGTTTAGGTTTTATTTTATTTTAGTTTATGTTTTTATTTTTTTATTTTAGGTTTTATTTAGTTTAGGTTTAGTTTTTAGCATTTTAGGGTTTAGGATTAAGGTTATTTAGGGTTTAGGTTTTCGTTTAGGCTTTAGTTTTAGGTTTATGATTTAGTTTAGGGTTTGATTTAGTTTAGTGGTTTAAGATTTTTAATAAGAGAACAAATTTAGATTCAACATTTATTCTTTTCAATTTCATCAACCAAGTAAACCCAAAATTTTCTAAGACAATGTTTAATTTACATAGATAAAAATGAGCACTTATAGGGGTAGGTTTAGGGATTTTTTTTAAATTAAGGTATTTAGATTTATTTTATTTATATTTTATTTTTAGTTTAGTATATTTATTTTAGGTTTATTTATTTTAGTTTAGGTTTTATTTTAGTTTATTTTTTTAGGTTTTGGTTTATTTTTAGTTGAGTTTTATATTTATTTTATTTTTAGGTTTACATTTTATTTTTTATTTTAGTTTAGATTTTATTTTATTTTTTTTTAGGTTTTAGGTTTTTTATTTTACATTTATTTTAGGGTTTATTTTTAGTTTTAGGTTTATTTTAATTATTATATTTTATTTAGTTTAGGTTTATTTATTTTAAGTGTTTAGGTTTGTTTTAGTTTAGTTTATTTTATAGGTTTAGGTTTATTTATTTATTTTAGTTTAAGTTTCTTTTTAGTTTAGGGTTTAGATTTTATTTTATTATTTATTTTAGGTTTTATTTGAGTTTTTTTTTTAGGTTTATTTAGTTTTATTTTATTTTAATTTAGGTTTATTTTATTATTATTTTATGTTTTTATTTTAATTATGTTTTTTTTATAATTTAGGTTTATTTATTTTTTAATTTAGTTTAGGTTTATTTTATATTTTATTTATTTATTTTTATTTTATTTTATTTTTTATTTAGGTTTAGGTTTCATTTTATTTTATTATTTTAGGTTTAAGTTTATTAATATTTTTTATTAGTTTAGTTTTGTTTAGATTTAGTTTTTTTTAGGGTTTAGAGCTCAGTAGTGTGGTAAGGTTCCTTATTTTTAGTTTAGTAGTTTTATGGTTTATGGTAAGTTTGGCTAGGATTTTATTCCAGAATCTGGTAGAGGGAGGTCTTTTGGAGTGGTTAGATCCAAGAACTAGGTAGTGGTTTGGGGTTAGGCATGTGGAGGATCTTTTAGGCCCAGGGTAAGTGGTTAGTTGTGGTCAGTTTAGGCTAGTGTGGTGTAATTTAGGGAGGAGTAGTTTAAAAAGTCAGTAGTTTGGGGTGGTTTATGGTTTATTAAAATTAGCAAGGTTTAGGTTTATTTAGTTAATTTAGTTTATTTTATTTATTTAGTTTATTTTATTTTATTTTTATTTAGGTTTATTTTTTTATTTAGTTTAGTTTTTATTTTATTTATTTTTAGGTTTAGGTTTTATTATTATTTAGTTTAGTTTAATTATTTTATTTATTTAGGTTTAGGTATTTTTTTTAGATTTAGTTTTATTTTAGGTTTATTTTAGCTTTTATTTTTTTGTTTAGTTTAGTTTATTAAGTTTATTTTATTTTATTTAGTTTTATTTTAGGTTTATTTTGGTTAGTTTATTTTAAGTTTGGTTTAGGTATTTAATTTAGTTTAGTTTATTTTAAGTTTAGGTTTAGTTTATTTTATTTTACGCTTAGGTTTTTTTTTTAACTTGGGTTTAGGTTTTATTTTATTTATTTTTAGGTTTTATTTTTAAGTTTAGGTTTTATTAAGTTTTTATTTTAGATTTATTTTATTTTATTTTACATCTAGTTTTATTTTATTTAGGTTTTTATTCTTAGTTTTATTTTATTTTTTTGGTTTAGTTTAAGTATTTATTTATTTTATTTTAATTAATTTTTATTTTTTATCTTATTTTTCTTTTATGTTTAGGGTTAAGTTTTCATTTATGTTTTTATTTTATTTATTTATTTTTTAGGTTTAGGTTTATTTATTTATTTTATTATTAGGTTCTATTTAGTTTAGGATTAGGTTTTTAGGGTTTAAGGTTTAGTTTAGGTTTGGTGGGTTTAGGTTTAGGTTTGGGTTTTAGGTCTAGGTCTGTGTTTTAGTTTAGGGTTTAGGGTTTTTTTTTAAACAGAGAATAAATTCAGATTCAACATTTCTTCTTTTCAATTTCATCAACCAAGTAACACACCAAGTTTTTTAAGACACAAGCGATGACACAAATAAAAAATGAGCTCACATAGAGCATATTAAAAACACTAAATAGCTAGAACCATCTCTACTATAAAGACATAGTTCAATAAGTAATAGACCAGATCAGTCATTCTTCAATTTCTCCAGTTCCCATCAGAACCATTCTTTCTAGTGATCCACCATCGTTTGTAACCTCGCCGCTCCTCCCCTCCATAACCCATCACTCCAAATCCACCAGACCTCTAGATCACCACCCACCACGATAACCAATGCCTCTCGCTTCCACCACACCGATCTGACAGCCTGTTGATGGTGATGTTCCTATCGCCAAGGTTCACCATTCTTAGGGTTTAAGTTTTTATGTTTTATGGTTTAGTTTATTTTTAATTTAAGTTTAGGTTTAGAGTTTGGTGTAGTTAGGTTTAGGGTTGGTGATTTATCCTGAGGGTTTGGGTGGTTTAGGGTGAGTAGTGGCAAGGATTTAGAGAGGAGTCAGATTAGTGGTTAGGGTTTAGGGAGGGTCAGGTTCATGGTCAGACAGGTTGTGTCAGTAGGAGCCTAGGTTTTAAAGTTTAGTCAGTGGCCTTAGAGCTCATGGTTTATAGATTTTTAGGGTCAGCCTAGGTCAGGGCCAGAGCCTGTGGCCTTAGCCTTTAAGACTCAGGTCTGATCTGGGTTAGTGGGCCTAGGGCCTCAGGGTAGGGTTTAGGCCAGTAGCCAGGCTCAGTGGGCTCAGGGCCTGGGGATCAGGGCCTGGATCAGTTTAGCCTATTTAGGATTTAGTGGCCTTTAGGGAGTGGTTTCTTTTAACAAGTAAACAGGTTTTATCATTTATTTTTTATTTATTTATTTATTTTAGTTTCATTTTATTTTAGTTTATTTTATTTTATTTTATTTAGTTTATTTATTTTAGTTTATTTATTTTAGTTTAGGTTTTTATTTTAGTTTATTTTTTAGGTTTATCTTTATTTTAGTTTAGATTTATTTTATTTTATTTTTATGTTTAGGTTTTATTTTATTTTTTTAGATTTAAGTTTAGGTTTTTATTTTATTTTTTTAGGTTTAGGTTTTTGGATTTTCTTTTAGGTTTATTTTTAGGTTTTATTTTTAAGTTTAGGTTTAGGTTTATTTTCATTTTATTTTATTTTACTTTGTTTAGGGTTTAAGTTTAGTTTATTTTAGGTTTAGTTTTATGTTTTGTTATTTTAGCTTAGTTTATTTTAGTTTAGGTTTAGGTTTATTTTTATTTTGTTTATTTTAGGTTTCGATTTTTTTAGTTTAAGTTTAGGTTTTATTTTCTATTTGTTTTTGAGGTTTATATTTTAAGTTTAGGTTTTTATTTAGATTTTATGTTGTTTAATTTATAGTTGATTTTGATTTTAATTTACATTTAGTTTTTTTATTATATTTAGGTTTTTTTAGGTTTATTTTATTTTATTTGTTTAGTTTAGGTTTTTATTTATTTTATTTTACTTTAGTTTTTATTTTATTTTCCTTTATGTTTAGGTTTGGGTCTTTTTAGATTTTATTTTATTTTATTTTTATTTTATTTAGTTTAGTTTAGTTATTTATTTTATTTTAGGTTTTATTTAGTTTAGTTTTAATTTTTTGACTTGGTTTGGGATTTGTTTGTAGGTTTATGGTGGTATGGTAGGGTTTGTGGTTGGGTTGGGTTTTTAGGTTTAGGGTTTAGGGTAGGTTTAGGGTCCGCTTTAGGGTTAGGCATTTTTATTTTTTTTTATTTTTTTAATTTTATTTATTTTAAATTAAGTAAACTTAGGGTTTATTTATTTATTTATTTATTTTTTTATTTATTTTATTTCTTATTTTTAATGTTATTTAGTTTAGTTTATTTTAGTTTATTTTAGTTTAGTTTATTTAGGTTTAGGTAGTTT
This sequence comes from Cymbidium sinense, assembly GCA_021442155.1. Taxonomy (NCBI): domain Eukaryota; kingdom Viridiplantae; phylum Streptophyta; class Magnoliopsida; order Asparagales; family Orchidaceae; genus Cymbidium; species Cymbidium sinense. The sequence continues at coordinate 145,032,376 of CM038214.1, forward strand.
AGGTTTAGGTTTATAGTTTAGTTTTATTTTTATTTTAGTTTTAGTTTAGTTATTTATTTTAGATTTGTGGGTTATGTTTAGGGGGTAGGATTTAGGGTTTAGGGTTAGTAGGGATTAGAGTTTGGGGTTTAGGGTTTAGGGTTTAGGGGGGTTTTTTTCTAAATCAAGTAAACCCATAGGTTTAGGTTTATTTAATTTAATTATTTAATTTCAATTTTAATTTATTTTATTTTTTATTTAGCTTTTATTATTTATTTTATTTGGTTTAGTTTATTTAGTTTTTAGTTTAGGATTTTTTTTTAATTTATTTTTTAGGTTTAGGATTATGTTTATGTTTATTTTAGTTTAGTTTTATTTTATTTATTTTTTATGTTGGTTTTATTTTATTTGTTTGGTTTAGGTTTTATGTGTTTCTTTAGGTTTATTTTAGTTTTAATTTATTTTATTTTCTTTGTTTCTAGGTTTAGTTTATTTTAGTTTAGTTAGGTTTTATTTATTTTAGTTTATTTTATTTTAGTTTAGTTTAGTTTATTTAATTTACTTATTTTGGGTTTAGGTTTTTATTTACATTTTATGTTTTATTTTTTTATTTATTTAGGTTTATTTTTTATTTAAAGTTTTTATTTATTATTTATTTTATTTTATTTATTTATTTTATTTTTTATTTTAGATTCTATTTTATTTATTTATTATTTTAGGTTTATTTTATTTTTAATTTAGTTTAAGTTTTATTTTATTTTAGTTTAGCTTTTATTTTTATTTTATTTTATTTTACATTTAGGTTTAGGTTTAGGTTTAGGTTTAGGTTTTACAGGATTTATTTTATTTTATTTTTTATTTCATTTAGTTTTGGTATTTATTTATTTAAATTTTAAGTTTATTTATTTTTTTTTTAGGTTTTGGGTAGATTTAGGGTTTTATGGTTTAGGGTCATAAATAGGGTTTAAGGTTCAGGGCTTATGGTTTAGAGTTTATGGTTTGGGTTAGGGTTTAGGGTTTAGGTGTGGTAGTTTTAAGGTTTAGTGGTTTAGTGTAGGGTTTAGGGTTAGGTTTTTTTAATTTTATTTATTTAGTTTATTTAGGATTATTATTATTTTATTTTATTTATTTATTTTATTTTTATTTTATTTATTTATTTATTTTAGTTTAGATTTTTTATTTTATTTATTTTAGGTTTAGGTTTATTTTTAAACTTAGTTTATTTTATTTTATTTTTTAGGTTTAGGTTTTTATTTTAGGTTTAGTTTTAGGTTTTTTATTTTTAGGTTTAGGTTTTATGTTTTAATTTAGGTTTATTTTAGGTATTTTAGTTTTACTTTTAGTTTATTTTATTTTATTTAGCTTTAGGTTTAAGTTTTATTTTAGGTTTATTTATTTTAGTTTAGCTTATTTTAGTTTAGGTTTAGGTTTATTTTATTTTATTTTAAGTTTAAGTTTTTTTTAGTTTAGGGTTTATTTTTTTATTTTATTTATTTTAGGTTTTATTTTTTGGGTTTATTTTTTAGGATTAAATTTTTATTTAGTTTTTTTTTATTCAAGGTTTATTTTATTTTTATTTTAGATTTAGTTTTAATTTTATTTAGGTTTTTACTTTTTTTAGTTTAGTTTAGGTTTTTATTTATGTTATTTTAAGTTTAATTTTATTTTATTATTTTATTTTATTTTTAGGTTTAGGTTTAGAATTAAGTTTTAATTTAGGTTTTTATTTTATTTTGGTTTAGTTGTTTTTATATTTTATTTAGTTTAGGTTTAGGTTTTTTATCTTATAGGTTTGGGGTTTAGCTTGGGCTTAGGGTTAGTTGAGGTTTGGGATTAGGGTTTGGGGTTTAGCATTTAGGTTGTGGGTTTGGGTTTAGTTTTAGGATTTAGGTTTTGGTTTAGGTTTAGGTTTTTTTTGATAGTAGGTGTTATAGTTTAGTGTTTAGGGTTTTTGGTTTTTTTTTCACAGAGAAAATTCAAAATCAACATTTGTTCTTTTTGATTTCATCAACCAAGTAACAAACCAACTATTCTAAGACACAATCATTGACATAGATAAAAAATGAGCATGCATAGAGCAAATCACAAACCCTAGATAACTAGAACTGCCTCTAATGTAAAGATATTCATAAGCGCAGATCGATGGTCATTCTCGCTTAGTTCCCATCAACCACCCTATCAGTAGCGGATCCACCATCACATCACCGATCTCTCCCTTCGCCACTACCAAAGTATTAAACTCTGTCCCTCCTCCTGCCTCAATAACCACCACTGCTCCAACCACCACCTCCATTTCCACTAGCAACTCTAGATCCCTGACCACCATTGCGATAACCACCACCTTCGCCTTTGCCTCCATCGCCAGATCTAGGTTAAGCCTCGTTGATGGTCATGTTCCTACCGATAAGGTTTTGCCCATTCTCAGCATTTAGTTTTAAGTTTTAGTTTATTCGATTTAGGGTTTAGATTTATTTTTTAATTTAGTTACATTAGGTTTAGGTTGGGTTTGGGGTCTGTGGTTGTTTAGGTTTAGGGTTTTAGGTTTGTTTTAGTTTGGGGTAGGGTTTGTAGGTTTATGGTTTAGGGCTAGTTTTGGGTTTAGGGTTTCTATTACAAAAAAATAAAAAAAAAAAGTAAACCCATAAGTTTAGGTTTATTTAGTTTAATTTATTTATATTTATTTTAGTTTATTTTATTATTTATTTTATTTAGGCTTTTATTTTTATTTAGTTTAGTTTATTCATTTTAGGTTTATTTATTTAAGTTTAGCTTTTATTTTAGTATTTTTTTAGGTTTAGTTTAGGTCTTTTTTATTTTAGTTGAGTTTATTTGTATTTTAAATTTTTAGGTTTTAGGTCTTTAGGTCTTGTTAGTTTTACAAGTGGGGTGGCCTGGTGGCTCAGTTTAGGGTTTGGGTAGGGTTTTAGGGTTTAGGGTTTAGGTTTTATGGCTCAGGGTTGGGTTAGTCAGGGCCTAGGGTAGGGCCTAGGTTTAAGGTTTAGGGTTTAGGATTTAGGGGTTTAGGGTTGTGGTATGTTTACTGCATTTTAATTAAGTAACCGTAGGTTTAGTTTATTTAAATTATATTTAATTTATTTTAGTTTATATTTTTTGGTTTATTTTTTATTTTATTTAGTTTAATTTATTTATTTTAGGTTTATTTATTTTAGTTTAGGTTTTTTATTTTAGTTTTTTTGTTTTAGGTTTAGGTATGCTTATTTTTAGTTAAGTTTTATTTTTTTATTTTAGGTTTAGGTTTTATATTTTTAGGTTAAGGTTTATATTTATATTTTAATCTTTACATTTAGATTTTATTTTTTTTAGTTTAGGTTTTAGGTTTTATTTTATTTTATTTTTTATTTTTTAGTTTATGTTTTCTTTAGTTTATTTTATTTTATTTAGTTTAGGTTTAGGTTTTGCTTTAATTTATTTTAGGTTTAGGTTTAAGTTGTATTAATTTTAGTTTAGTTTATTTTTAGTTTGGTTTAGGATTATTTTGTTTTATTTATTTTATTTTATTTTTATTTTATGTTTTTTTTTTAGTTTGGGGTTTAGGTTTTATTTTTATTTATTTTAGGTTTTATTTTAAGTTTATTTTAGGTTTAGGTTTTTATTTAGTTTTTTTTATATTTTATTTTATTTTAGGTTTGTTTTCTTTTTTTTTACATTTAGTATTTATTTTTTTTTAGGTTTTTTATTCTTAGGTTTATTTTATTTTTTAGTTTAGTTTAGGTTTTTATTTATTTTATTTTATTTATTTTTATTTTATTTTATTTTTTAGGTTTAGGTTTAGGTTTTAGTTAAAATTTTTATTTTATATTATTTATTTTATTTTTTTAGGTTTAAGTTTATTTATTTATTTAATTATTAGGTTTTATTTAGTTTAGGTTTAACTTTTTAGGTTTTTAGGGCTTACGATTTAGGGTTTTGAGTTTTAGGTTTAATGTTTAGGGTTTAGGGTTTAGGGTTTGTGGTTTAGGTTTAGGGTGTAGGTTTAGGGTTTAGGTTTTGTGGTCTAGGGTTCAGTTTTAATTTAGGGTTTAGGGTTTTGGTTTTAACACGTAAGAAATTTAGATTTAACATTTCTTTTGAATTTCATCATCCAATTAACACACCAAGTTTTCTAAGACACAAGCGATGACATAGATAAAAAAATGAGCAGGCATAAGGAAAATCAAAAACCCTAGATTGCAAGAACCGTCTCTACTATAAAGACATAGTTGCACAAGTAGCAGATCAGACCGACCATTCTTTAATTTCTCCAGTTCCCATTAGAACCACCCAGACTCTGTAGTAGCGTGATTCACCATCATCTCCCTAATCTCTCCTCCGCCACTACCACTGTAACCTCCATCGCTCCTGCCCATAACCACCACTAACCACCACCTCCATATCCACCAGAACTCCTAGATTCCCACCACCACCGCCATAACCATAAGACTGCCTTCAACTCTATCGCCAGTGACCGGCTTGATGTGATGTTCTTGCCGCCACCCAATTCTTAGGGTTTAGTTTTATTAGGTTTTATGGTTTAGGTTATTATTTAATTTATCAAGTTACTTTAGGTTTGTGTTTAGGGTTTCACTTGGTTAGGATTTAAGGTTTAGGGTTTAAGAAGGGTTTAGGGATTAATGTTTAGAGTTAAGTTTTGAGGTTTATGCTTTAGGGTTTAGAGTTTAGGTTTTATTTAGGGTTTGTGGGTTTGTGGTTTAGGGTTTATGGTTTAGGGTTAATTTTTGTGGGTTAGGTTTAGGGTTTAGTGTTAGGGTTTGGGGTTTAGAGTTTGAGGGTTTAAGATTTGTGGGCTCAGTTTTAGGCTTTAGGGTTTGAGGTTTGTGGTTAGGGTTTAGGGTTTAGGGTTAGGGTTAGTGGGTTTAGGTTTAGAGTTTAGGGTTTAGATTTTAGGGTTTTCTTAAAGTTATATAAGGCATGTTTAGCTTATTTAGTTTATTTAGTTCATTTTTATTTATTTATACATTTTTTTATTTTATTTAGTTTATTTTCCTTTTTTTAATTTGTTTATTTATTTTATTTATTTTTTATTTTTTATTTTAGTTTATTTTTAGTTTACATTAAGGTTTATATATTTTTTTAGTTTAGTTTTTATTTTATGTTTAGGTTTTATTTTTTTATTTTAGGTTTAGGTTTAGGTATTTATTTTATTTTAGGTTTAGGTTTTAGGTTTTCTTTAGGTTTATTTTTAGGTTTAAATTTTTTTTTATTTTATTTTATTTATTTAGGTTTAGGTTTAGGTTTATTTTATTTAGTTTAGTTTATTTTAGTTTAGGTTTATATTTATTTTACTTTTATTTATTTTAGGTTTAGGTTTTGTTTAGGGTTTACATTTTATTTTTATTTATTTTAGTTTTTTTAGGTTTAAGTTTTTTATTTACTTTTTATTTTATTTTATTTTAGGTTTATTTTATTTTTATTTTACATTTAGTTTTTATTTTATTTAGGTTTTGTATTTTTAGACTTATTTTATTATTTAGTTTAGCTTAGATTTTTATTTATTTTATTTTTTTTAGGATTAGGTTTTAGGTTTTTCTTTTAAGTTTATTTTTAGGTTTAGGTTTATTTTTACTTTATTTTATTTCATTTTGTTTAGGGTTTAGATTTAATTTTTTTTTAGGTTTATGTTTTATTTAGTTTAGTTGAGTTTATTTTAGTTTAGGTTTATGTTTATTTTACTTTATTTATTTTAGGTTTAGGTTTTTTTATTTTAGGGTTTACATTTTATTTTTAGGTTTATTTATTAGGTTTAAGATTTTATTTAGTTTTTATTTTATTTTATTTTAGGTTTATTTTATTTTTATTTTATGTTTAGTTTTTATTTTATTTACATTTTGTATTTTTAGGCTTATTTTATTTTTTTTATTTTAATTTAGATTATTATTTATTTTATTTTAGTTTAATTTTTTTTATTTTTTTATTTTATTTTATTTTACATTTAAGTTTAGGTTTAGGTTTAGGTTTAGTTCGTATAGGTTTTAGTTTAGGTTTTATTTTATTTTATTTAAGGTTTATTTATTTTATTTTAGGTTTTTATTTAGTTTAGGTTTTAGGTTTTAGGATCAATATGGTTTAAGGGCCTGGGTTTGGAGTTTAGGTTGTGGTTATGGCATATGGCCTAGGTAGGTTTATGGTAGGGTTTAGAGGTCAGATTTAGGGTTTATGGATGGAGGTGGCCTTACAGTTTAAGGGAGGTCATTAGGGTTGATCAGGGTAGTGGCCTAGGGTTAGAGTGGGGGTCATGTTAGTCAGGTTGGGGTAAGATTTAGATCCGTATTTAGGATTTTACTTAATGGTTTATAGTATCTAGTTTATTTATATATTTTAGTTTATTTTATTTTAATTTATTTAGTTTATTTATTTAGGATTTAGTTTAGGTTTATCTAATTTATTAGGTTTATGCTTATTTTATGAGTTTATTTTATTTTATTTTTAGTTTGTTTATTTTGAGTTTGGTAGGATTTAGGGTGGTTAGGGTTTATGGTTTTAAGATTTAGGGTGGGTGATTTTAGGATTAGTGTTGCTAGTGTTTGGGAGTTTAAGGATCAGGGTAGAGTTTAGGGTTTAGTGCTGGCCTGGGGTTTAGGGTTTTAGGGTTTGGGTTTATGGTTTAGGGTTGTAGTCCAGGGTTTAGGTTATTTTAGTTTAGGTTTTTTATTTTAGTTTATGTTTTTTTAGTTGTTTATGTTTGGGTTTAGTTTAGTTTATTTTTTATTTTATTATTTTGGTTTAAGTTTTTTTTTTAATTTTTAGGTTTAGTTTTAGGTTTTGATTTAATTTTTTTAGGTTTAGGTTTTAGGTTTTATTTTAGTTTATATTTTAATTTAGGTTAAGGTTTATTTTTTGGTTTATCTTATTTTATTTAGTTTATCATTTAGGTTTAGTTTATTTTGGTTTAGGTTTTTTCTTTATTTTAGTTTAGGTTTATTTTATTTTGTTTATGTTAGGTTTAGGTTTGTTTTTTAGTTTAAGGTTTAGGTTTTATTTTTTATTTATTTTGCAGGTTTATTTTAATTTAGTTTTTATTTTATTTTATTTTGATTTATTTATTTTTTTATTTTCATTTAGTTTTTATTTTATTTAGGTTTTTTTAGGTTTATTTTATTATTTTAATTTATGTTTTAATTTATTTTATTTTAGTTTAGTTTTATTTTTATATTATTTTATTTTATGTTTAGGTTAAGGATTAGGTTTTAGTTTAGGTTTTTATTTTATTTTATTTAGGCTTAGTGTTTTATTTATTTTATTTTTAGGTTTTATTTAATTTAGGTTAAGGTTTTTAGGTTTTTATGGTTTAGTATTTATGGTTTAGGGTTTAGGGTTTAGGGTTATAGGTTTTAGGGTTTAAGGTTAGGTTTTATATATATATATATATATAGATTTTGGGTTTAGGGTTTATGGATTAGGGTTTAGGTTTTAGGTTTCGGGTTTAGGTTTTAGTTTAGTGTTCAGGGTTTTTGGATTTTTTTTAATAAAGAATAAATTCATATTCAATATTTCTTCCTTTTCTTTTCATCAACCAAGTAACACACCAGGTTTTCTATGACTCAAGCAACGACATAGATAAAAAATGAGCATGCATAGAGCAAATCAAAAACCCTAGATAACTAGACCTGCCTCTGCTGTAAAGACAAAGTTGCTTAAGCAATATATCGGATCAGCTGTTCTTCAGTTTCTTTAGTTCCCATCAGGACCACCTCAACCTCTCGAGTAGTGGGATCCACCATCAGATCCCCGATCTCTCCCTCCGCCACCACCATGGCTGTAACCTCCGTCGCTCCTCCCCCCTACCTAACCACCACCTCGATATCCACCAGCACCTCCAGATCCCACACCACCTGTGTGATAACCGCCACCTCCGCCTTCACCTTCATTGCTAGATCTAGACTGAACCTGGTTGCCGGTGATATTCTAGCCATCAAGGTTATGCCCATTATTAGGGTTTATGTTTAGGTTTAGGTTTAGGTTTATTAAATTTTAAGGTTTAGTTTTTTTTATAATTATATAGTTACTTTAAGTTTAGGTTTAGGGTTTAATGTTTAGGGTTTGGTTTTAGGGTTTAGGGTTTAGGGTTTAGGATTTGGGGTTTGCTTTTAGGTTTTAGGGTTTTGGGTTAGGGTTTAGGGTTTAGGGGTATAGGTTTAGTGTTATAGGTTTAGGGTTTAGGGTTAGGGTTTTTTTATTTTTATTTTTTATTTTTAGGGTTTATGCTTGAGGTTTAGGGTTCAAGTTTTAGTTTAGTGTTTAGGGTTTTGGTTTTTATGTAAGAGAGAATAAATTCAGATTCAACATTTCTTATTTTCAATTTCATCAACCAAGTAACACACCAAGTTTTCTAAGACCTAAGTGACGAAATAGATAAAAAATGAGCACGCATAGAGAAAATTAAAAACCCTTGATAACTAGAACCGTCTCTAATGTAAAGGCATAGTTCCATAAACAGCAAGTCGTATCGGTCATTCTTCCATTTCCTTCAATTCCCATCAAAACCACCCCAACCTCTCGAGTAGTAGGATCCACCATCATATCCCTATTCTCACCCTCTACCACCACCACCATTATAACCTCCATCACTCCTCCCACCTCCATAACCACCACTACTGGACCACCACCTCCATATCCACCACCTCATCCCACACCACCACTATGATTACTTGCCCTCGCCTCCACCGCTAGATCTAGACTGGTTGGATGATGTTCCTACCATCAAGGTTCTGCCCATTCTTATGGTCTAGGTTTAGGTTTAGGTTTATTAGGTTTTAGGGTGTTGGTATATTTTTTAATTTATTTAGTTGCTTAGGTTTAAGTTTAGGGTTTGTGCTTTAGGCTTGGGTTTAGGGTTAGGGTTTTAAGGTTTATGCTTTTAGGGTTTAAGGTTTAGGGCTTGGGTTGGGTTTAGGTTTTGGGTTAGAGTTTATGGTTTTGGGTTTTGGGTTGTCATGTTTACTATTTATTTAGGTTAGGGTTTTATTTTATTTATTTTTTATTTTAGGGTTTAAAATTTAGGGTTTATGGTTTTTTAAAAAAATTAGCAAACCCCAGTTAGTTTACTTAGTTTATTTTTTATTATTATTTAGGTTTATTTTATTTTATTTAGTTGAGTTTATTTATTTTAGGTTTATTTCTTTTAGTTTAGGTTTTATCTTTAGTTTATTTTAAGATTAGGTTTATTTTAGTTGCATTTATTTTATTTTATTTTAGGTTTAGTTTTTGGTTTTAGTAGGGTTTAGGTTTAGTTTAGTCAGGGAGTTGTGTTGGGGGGTTTAGGGTTTAGGATTAGGGCCCAGGATCAGGGTAGGGTTTAGTGTTTAGAGTCAGCCAGTTTAGGGTGTGGTTAGGGTAGGTTGGTTTGGTGGTTTAGGTTTAGTGTTTAGGGTCATGTAGGGGTTTAGTTTAGGGTTTAGGGTTAAGGATTTTATTTTATTTTTATTTTTAGGGTTTATGTTTAGGGTTTAGGGTTTGGGCTCAGGATTTATTTAGGTTTATTTAAATTAAGCAAACAGCAGCAGGTCTTTTATTATTTTTTTAGTTTAGTTTATTTATTTATTTTTTGGTTTAATTATTTTTTTAGGTTTTTATTTTAGTTTTTTTTAGGCCTTTAGGTTTATGTTTATGTTTCTTAGTTTATTTTATTTTAATTTTAATTTTAGGTTTAGGTTTTTTATTTTATTTTTAGGTTTAGGTTTAGGTTTTTATTATTTTATTTTTGGTTTAGGTTTATTTTTAGTTTATTCTATTTTATTTTATTTAGGGTTTAGGTTTAGTTTATTTTAGGTTTAGGTTTTATTTATTTTTATTTCAATTTAGGTTTATTTTATTTTGTTTATTTTAGGTTTAGGTTTTTTTTAAGTTTAAGGCTTAGGTTTTATTATTTATTTATTTTTTAGGTTTTCTTTTTAGGTTTAGGTCTTTAGTTAGTTTATAATTTTTTTATTTTAGGTTTTTTATTTTAGTTTTTTGTTTAGTCTTTATTTTATTTAGGTTTTTTATTTTTAGTTTAATTTTATTTTTTAGTTTAGTTTATATTTTTATTTATTTTATTTTAGTTTAATTTTTATTTTTTATTTTATTTTATTTTTAGGCTTAGGTTTAGGTTTAAGGGTTTAATTTAGGTTATAATTTTATTTTAGCTTTTATTTTATTTATTTTTAGGTTTTTTTTATTTATATTATTTTTAGGTTTTATTTAGTTTAGGATTAAGTTTTTAGGGTTTAGGGTGTATGGTTTAGAGTTTTGGGTTTAGGGTTGTATGTTTTAGGGTTTAGGGTTTAGGGTTTTAGGTTTATGGTTTAGGGTTAGTTTTTTTTTAATTTTTTTTTTATTTTTAGTGTTTAGGTTTTAGGATTTAGGTTTTAGGGTTTCAGGTTTAGGTTTTAGGTTTAAGGTTTAAGGTTCAGTTTTAATTTAGGGTCTAAGGTTATAGGTTTTTTTCTTAACAGAGCATAAATTCAGATACAACATTTCCTCTTCTCAATTTCATCAACCAAGTAACACACCAAGTTTTCTAAGACACAAGTTTACAGATAAAAAATGAGCTTGCATAGAGAAAATCAAAAGCCTAGATAACTAGAACCACCTCACTATAAAGACACATTCAATAAACCATAAATCGATCGTTCTTCAATTTCTTCGCCCATCAGACCACCACCTCTCGAGTGGATCCACCATCATATCTCCAATCTCTCCGTCCGCTAGTACCACATTTGTAACCTCCATCGTTCCTTCTTCCTACATAACCACAACTGCTCGGACCACCACCTCGATATCTACTAGCACCTCTTGATCCCCACCACCATGATAATCACCGCTTTTTCCTCCCAGATCTATACGAGGTTGACGTATGTTCCTACTATCAAGGTTCCCCATTCTTGGTTTAGGTTTATGTTTAGGTTTATTAAGTTTTAAGGTTTAGTTTATTTTTAATTTATTTAGTTACATTAAGTTTAGGTTTAGGGTTTGGAGTTTAGTGTTTAGGGTTTAGGGTTAGGGTTTAGGGTTTAGGGTTTAGAGTTTGGGATTTAGGGTTTAGAGTTTTAGGGTTTATGCTTTTAAGGTTAAGGGTTTAGGGTTATGGTTTATGGTTTAGGGTATAGGGTTTAGGGTTTAGGGTTTCTTAGGGTTTAGGGTTTAGGGTTTAGGGCAAAGGGTTGTAGGTTTAGGGTTTAGGGTCAGGATATTTTTTTTAATTTTTAAGGTTTAGGGTTTATGGTTTATGTTTGAGGTTTAGGGTTCAGCTTTTAGTTTAGGGTTAAAGGTTTTAGTTTTTTTTGATAGAGAATAAATTTACATTCAACATTTCTTCTTTTCAATTTCATCAAAAAAGTAACACATCAAGAATTCTAAGACCTAAGCGATGACATAGATAAAAAATGAGCACAAATAGAGCAAATCAGAAACCCTAGATAACTAGAACCATCTCTACTGTAAAGACACAGTTCCATAAGTAGCAAATTGTATCGACTATTCTTCAATTCCCTCCAGTTTCCATCAGAACCTCCCCGACCTCTCGGGTAGCGGGATCCACCATCATATCCTTGATCTCTCCCTCTACTACCACCATGACTATAACCTTTGTCGCTCCTCCCTCTATAACCACCAATGCTCTGACCACCACCTTTGTATCCACCAACACTACGACATCCGCTTCGGCCCTCCAGCCAACTGACAGCCTTGGAGTGATGTTCTTGCCATCAAGGTTCTTCCCATTCTTAGAGTTTAGGTTTATGTTCAGGTTTAGTAGGTTTTAGGTTTTTTTTTAAATTTATTTAGTTACGTAGGTTTAAATTTAGGGTCTGGGGTTTTGGGGTTGGGATTTAGGGTTTATGGTTTATGATTTTGGGAGGGTGGTGAGGGTTGTGGGTTAGAATTAGGATTAGGATTTAGAGTTTAGGGTTTAGGGTTTGGGTTTACTTGTTTAGGGAGGTTGTAGGTTTAGTGCAGCTTAGGGTTTAGGGTTTAGGATTTTTAGGGTTTAAAGTCCAGGGAGGTTTTTTTTTATTTTTTTATTTTTAGGGTTTAGGTTAGTTTGGGTTTAAGGTTTAGGGTTATAGATTTAGGGTTTAGAGTTATTTTTAAATTAAGTCTTAGGTAGTTTCTAGTTTACTTAGTTTACTTTATTTATTTTATTTATTATTTTATTTAGGTTTATTCTTTCTTTATTTAGTTTATATATATTAGGTTTATTTCTTTTATTTTAAGTTTTATTTTAATTTATTTTTAGGTTTACAGGTTTATTTTATTTGAGTTTATCTTTTGTGTTTTGTTTTTTGGTTTAGGGTCAGTAGGGTTTAGGGTTTTATGATTTAGGGTTTTAGGGTCTGTTTAGGGTTAGAGTTTAGGGTTTAGTTTACCTTTAAGGTTTAGGGCTCAGGGTCAGGGGTTTAGGGTTTAGGGTTTTAGGATTTAGCCCAGGTGGGGGTTTAGCAGGTTTAGGGTTTAAGGTTTAAGGTGGTAGGGCTAGTATTTAGGGTAGGTCAAGGGTTAAAGATCTTATTATTATTAGAGTTTAGGGATTTGGTTTTGGTTAGGTTTTAGGTTTAGGGTCCCAGCCTTTAGTTTAGATTAATTTTAAATTAAGCAAACCAGTTTTAGGTTTTTAGTTTATTTGGTTTATTTTATATATATTTCATTTATTTTAGGTTTATTTATTTTAGTTTAGTTATTTTATTTTAGTATATTTTTTAGGTTTATGTTTATTTTTTATTATTTTAGGTTTAGGTTTTATTTTTTTAGGTTTAGGTTTTGGTTTTATTTTACTTTTTTAGGTTTTTTTTATTTTAGGTTCTTTTAAGTATTATTTTAGTTTAGGTTTAGGTTTTTTTTAGTTTATTTTATTTTATTTAGTTTATAGTTTAGTTTAGTTTAGGTTTAGGTTTATAATTAATTTATTTTAGTTTTGTTTATTTTAGTTTAGGTTTAGGTATATTTTATTTTGTTTATTTTAGGTTTAGGCATTTTTTAGTTTAAGGTTTAGGTTTTTTTATTATTTATTTTTAGGTTTTATTTTTATTTTTTATTTTTTAGGTTTAAGTTTTTATTTAGTTTTTATTTTAATTTAGCTTAGGTTTATTTAACTTATAATTTTGGTTTAGTTTTTATTTTATTTATGTTTTTTATTTTAAGGTTTATTTTATTTTTTAGTTTTGTTTATGTTTTTATTTATTATATTTTCGTTTAATTTTTCTTTTTCATTTTATTTGTCGATTTAGGTTTTAGTTTAGTAATTTTATTTTATTTTATTTGTTTATTTTATTTAGGTTTAGGTTTATTTATTTATTTATTTATTCTAAGTTTAATTTAGTTTATTCTAGGTTTCAGGTTTAAAGTTTAGGTTTAGGGTTTAAGATTTAGAGGTTTTAGGGTTTAAGTTTTGGATTTGGGTTTAGGGTTAGGTTTATTTTATTTTTCTATTATTTTTTTTTTTTATTTAGGGTTTAGGTTTAGGGTTTAGGTTTGAGGTGCAAGTTTTAGTTTTTTTGGTTTTGGTTTTTTTAATAGAGAACAAATTCAAATTCAATATTTCTTCTTTTGATTTCATCAACCAACTAATACACCAAAGTTTTCTAAGACACAAGTGACAACATAGATATAAAATGAGCACGCATAGAGCCAATCAAAATCCTTAGATAACTAGAACTGTCTGTACTATAAAGAGAGTTTCATAAGCACAAGATCAGATCGATCATTCTTCAGTTTCTCCAGTTCGTATCAGAACCACCCGGTCCTCTTGAGTAGCAGGATCCACCATCATACCCTCAATCGCTCCCTCTGCCACCACTACGGCTGGAATCTCAGTCGCTCCACCTCCATAACCACCAATGATCCGACCACTACCTCTGTATCCAATAACACCTCTAGATTGCCCACCACCACAACGATAACTACCACCTCTCCCTTTGCTTCGACTGCCAGATCTAGACTAATTATGGTTGATGGTGATGTTCCTACCGTCAAGGTTCTACCCATTCCTAGGGTTTAGGTTTAGGTTTAGGTTTATTTAGTTTTAGGGTTTAGTTTTACTTTTTAATTTATTTAGTTACTTTTGGTTTATGTTTAGGGTCTGGAGTTTAGGGTTTAGGGTTTAGGGTTAGGGTTTATGTTTTTAGGATTAAGGGTTTAGAGTTAGGTTTAGCATTCAGGCTTTTGGATTTAGGGTTTATGGTTTAGGGTTAGTTTAGAGTTTAGCATTTAGGGTTAGGGTTAGGGTTTAGGGTATATGGTTTAGGGTTTAGGGTTTAGAGTTGTAGGTTTAAAGTTTTCAGTTTAGGGTTAGTTTTAGTGTTTAGTGTTCAGGGTTTAGGGTTTAGAATTTAGGTAGGTTGGGGTTTAGGGGTATTTTTTTTAAATTAAACCCAGTATGTTTATTTATTTTATTTTTATTTATTTTAGTTAAGTTTATTTTTTTAGGTTTATTTATTTTAGTTTTGGTTTTCATTGTTTATTTTTAGGTTTTTAGCTTTGTGTTTGTTTTTTATTTTTTTTTAGGTTTAGGTTTTATTTTTTATTGTTAGGTTTAGCTTTAGGTTATTATTTTACCTTTTTAGGTTTAGGTTTTAGGTTTTTATTTTAAATTTGTTGTTAAGTTATATTTTCTCGTCTAGGTTTAGGTTTGTTTTTAGTTTATTTTATTTTATTTAGTTTAGGGGGTTTTAGTTTATTTTTGGTTTAGGTTTAGGTTTTATTTATTTTAGTTTAGTTTATTTTAGTTAAGGTTTAGGTTTATTTTATTTTATTTATTTTATGTTAAGCTTTTTTTTTAGTTTAGGGTTTAGGTTATATTTATTATTTATTTTTAGGTTTATTTTTTAGATTTAGGTTTTTGTTTTATTTATATTTTTCGTTTGGGTTTTATTTTATTTAAGTTTTCCACTTTTAGGTTTATTTAATTTTATATTTAGTTTAGGTTTTATTTATTTTATTTTATTTTCTTTATATTTTTATTTTATTTTATTTTTAAGTTTAGGTTTATGTTTAGGTTTTAGTTTTTCTATTTTATTTTATTTTATTTTATTTTAAGTTCAATTATTTTTTATTTTTTAGTTTTATTTAATTTAGGTTTAAGTTTTAGGTTTTAGTGTTTAGGGTTTAGGGTATAGCATGAGGTATGTTTTAAGGTTTAGGGTTTAGGGTTTAGGGTTTAGAGTTTTTAGGTTTAGGGTTTAGGGTTTAGGGTTTTAGGGTTTGGGGTTTTGGGTTGTAGGCTTAGGGTTTAGGGTTTAAGGTTAGGGTTATTTTTATTTTATTTTATTTTTTTATATAGGGTTTAGTGTTTAGGGTTATTTAGGGTTTAGGATTTAAGGTTTAAGGTTAAGGTTGTATGTTTAGGGTCAGTTTTTGAGCATAGGGTTTAGGGTTTATGATTTGGATTTAGTGTTTAGGGTTTAGGCTTTAGGGTTTAGGGTTAGTTTTAGGATTTAGGGTTTAGGATTTAGGGTTAGTTTAGAGTTTTTTTTTTTAGGGGAAGCCCCATGTAGGGGTATTTTATTTCCACAAAAAGAGGGTTACAAAGTCCTTAAAAGGGGATAAACTTTAACCAACTCAAAGAGCTACAATTAGCCTAAGGAGTAAATCCCCATCTAAGTACATCCAAGAGTAAAAGAAAGCATAAAACAATCAAAAGATACAAGATGATTAACATAATAAGCAAAGTAAGAATAAAGCCAATGCTCTGGAGGATGTGGGAATGCATGATAATCTGGAGCAGACCTGCAAAAGAAGGAGAGAGAATCACCTGCAAAGTTATAATAAGATGGAGATTAGAATAGTTAAGGTAATACAGACAAAAAGTTAGAGGAAAATAGCATAATATGATGATGTTAGTAAGGAATTGTGATAGAGAAGGCTCAGGCTCAATCACATCCTGTTGGGGTGAATGCAAGTATGAGCATCCAAACTTCAGCAGAAGGGTTACATCACATGAGCTACTACCGAACCAATAGGGAGTGAGATCATCACAGCCATCATAGCCAACAAACCTGTTAGAAGGTAGCACCCAGTTGTTGATATTCTTGTGAGCTTTATTACTGCAAACCTAAGCAAAATCATATCTAAAATATATAGGTAATTGCTAAGAGCTGAAGGATAAGGAGTCTCATTTAAGAAAAATATCATCAATTTAGCCATCTTGATATGAGAATACATAAACATAAGTGAGTGAACCATCTTAGCCAGAATCTCATGAATAGCCATATTTAGGAAAGAAAATAGTTCATCATATAATCCCTCCATAAGAAAATTACAGAGGAGACAACTTGTTGAAAACCTGTTAAATAAGTCAATGAGCCTATAATTAACACCATCCCAATCACATGATATGTAAATGAATCTTTCAAGAAAACAACCTGTGAAATAATCCCTTATTAATGTCCTATAGAAAGCAATAGTAAGGACGACATAGCTCAACAGTGGAATGAATTACAACCAACCAAAATAAGCACCCAAAAAAATAGTTAGAGCGCCCAATAGAAAGATTCAAGGCCTCCATTCGATAATCCATCAACAATCAATCCGGAGAACAAGACAGCAAAAGGCAACAACATCCAAGAGAGGAAGGGACTAAATTGGCCATAAAACCATTCTTTCAAAATAAACTACTCATAAGATTGCACCAACCAGTCAGAAACGAGGTAGCAGGTGATGCAGATCGGAAAAAATAGGAGGTAAATTGCACGGGCAATCAGAAAGCCAACCCCAACAGCCAAACATCTAATACAACATTGGCACCCGCCATAAAGAAAAACAACAAGTGAATTGAAATGAGTCTCAACATTAAAATCCAAAAAAATAAAGCTTAAGACACAACATCCAAGATAAGAAGATATAGCAAATTGGCCATAAAACTCCTCAATCATAGAAGGCTTGGCAATAATAGATAAACAAATAAATAAAGCATAAAAATAGTTATCTCAAAGAAATTAGAAATCACCAAAACCCTCTTGATCCCCACCACCATGCGATAACGCTACCTGCTTCGATTGGTCTGCCTTTATGGCCGTTAAAAGAATGGTTTTTTAGTTTAGTTTATTTATTTTAGGTATATTTAATTTAGTTTAGGGTCTTTATTTTAGTTTATTTTTTAGGTTTAGGTTTAAGTCTTTTTTTTACATTTAGGTTTAGGTTTTTATTTAATTTTTTTAGGTTTAAGTTTTAGGTTTTCATTTAAGGGTAATTTTTAGGTTTTATTTTTTAGTTTAGGTTTAGGTTTATGTTTAGTATATTTCTTTTATTATGTTTAGGTTTAGGTTTAGTTTATTATAAGTTTAGGTTCAGGTTTTATTTATTTTAGTTTAGGTTTAAGTTTATTTTATTTTGTTTAGTTTATTTTTATTTTAGGTTTAGGTTTTTTTTAGTTTAGTTTTATGATTTATTTTTTTAGGTTTATTATTTAAGTTTAGAGGTTTAGTTTATTATAAGTTTAGGTTTTATTTATTTTAGTTTAGGTTTAAGTTTATTTTATTTTGTTTAGTTTATTTTTTATTTTAGGTTTAGGTTTTAGTTTAGTTTATGCTTTATTTTTTTAGGTTTATTATTTAGGTTTAGGTTTTTACTTCTTTTATTTTAGGTTTATTTCATTTTATTTTACATTTAGTTTTTTTTTTTTAGGTTTTATTCTTAGGCTTATTATAGTTTAGTTTATTTTATTTATTTATTTTATTTTATTATTTTATTTATTTAGTTTTATTTTATTTAGTTTAGGTTTTTTATTTATTTTACTTTTTAGGATTTAGGTTTTAGGTTTTAGAGGTTTTGGTTTTAGTTTGGGTTTTGTTTATGGTTTAGGTTTATAATTTTGGTTTAGGGTTATTTAGAATTGGTTTAGGGGTTTAGGGTTTAGGGTTTAGGAATTTAAGTTTAGGGGGTTTAGGATTTAGGGTTTAGGGTTTGGGTTTTTTGGGTTTTAGAGAATTAGGAAAATTTTATTGCCACAAGAAAAGGTACAAGAATGCAGAGGGCTAAATCTCTAGTTAATGCTCGAGCGTTAAAGTCCAAAGAGATAAACCCCTAGCCATTACAATAATTAGGGAAAGAAAGCAAAAGAACAAAATGACCAAGTAACCAATAGCGAAAATCTATGTAAGACATATGGTCCTTAGGTGCCAACAAGATCCACTTGCAAGGTGTCTAACCTATAAAAGAAATCTTCAACATACTTTTGAAAAGGTAGTACAATTAATCAACATAAAGTAAGAGATAAAAGGAGTAAAGTAAAGAAAAGGCTCATGCTCAATTACAATCATCTCAAGGAGCAACATGTATGTAAGCATCAAAACTTCAGGAGAAGGGTTTGATTACATATACTTATATAAACCAAAAAGAAGAAAGAGTGGGAAACATCAAGGCCATCATTGCCGACATACTTTTGTGTAGCACATTATCAAAGATGGTCCTCCAGCGCAAAACCCTCAAATAGCAGAATGCAGATCAACCACCAAGCCTCAGAACAAGCTTAATAAGATAGATAAGCAAGCAACCCAGAGGATATAGCAAAACAAAGGAGCACCACAAAAGCCACCACCAAAAGGAATACCAAAATCAAGAGGACCAAACATCATGATATGAGTAACAACACTAAGC